>JAUKPS010118245.1:2082-20196 GCA_032273165.1 Chlorellidium tetrabotrys
TTCATTTGGTTTTTGGCCAAATGTATCGCCTCCCATTTCTTCACTACTTGATCCATATCAAGAAATTCGATTGATTAACTTTTGTTAACCTCTATGATTCTAAACATGTACTGATTTTTGGTTTAACTGTGTTGCGACGGGAAAAAATGACCGAGTTAGACTGGCTCTAATGCCTTAATCGACAAAAATGAATACCAACAAGAAAAATTATAAAGATCAGATTATAAATAATTATTTCTCAGCACGGAGCCTGCTGAGTGTTTCAGGAGTCATGCGAAGAAAGGAGGCGACCATTTTCAGTGGAACGCGTTGTAGGATGTCGGGATAAGTTTTATAGAAAAAGTCGAAACGATCCTGCGCTTTCATTTGTCGGATAGCCGAAATCCGCTCTTCACTCAATGAATAATAATGTTCTGTCAATACCCTGCCTATAAAATTGAACTCTATATGCTTTTTGTAAAGATCCTGGAGCCGCAGATAAGGTATAGATGCTAAAACAGAGTCTTCCAACAACTCTATATTTTCTTTACTGGCGCTTTGTTTATAAAAACTATGAACAGAGATAACAAAATCATTCTCCTTCATAAACCAAGACGTGATTTCTTTTCCCTCGGCAAAATAATAGGCACGTGCTAACCCTTTCTCTAAAAAGTAGATACTTTTTGATACCTCACCCTCTTTTAACAAGAGCTTTTTTTTTGAAAATTCTTCTACCTGAATGGATTCTTCGATATCGTTTCTGAGTGCATCAGAGATTGGATGAATTGATGCAATGAATTTTAAAAGATACAGAGACTTCACCGAGTTGCCCATAAGTAATTAAAAAATTGAAAATTGACAATGAACAATTGACAATGTAAGTGATCCATCACCACTTATTGTCAATTGTTCATTGTCAATTTTCAATTTTTTAAAGCACCAATTAACACCTATTGTCAATTGTACATTATCAGCTGTCAGTTTATTTAAAGCCCTTTCGAGTCAATCAAAAACGTTAACGCTGCCATTGCCGCAGCGCCAAGTTCTAACTCGCGCTTGCTTACTTTATCGAAGGTATCTTCTTGTGTGTGGTGATAATCGAAGTAACGTTGTGAGTCGGGCAGGTAGCCGAACAACGGAACACCTAAGGGACCGAGCGGACCAATATCGGCACCACCACCTTCGCCATTAAAATCAGTAAGGCCATATTGCTCCAATAAACTCTTCCAGCTCTTCACTTTATTTTTCATTTCTTCTGGCGCACTCATGGTAAAACCACGGGGCGTAAATCCACCCCTGTCACTCTCTATAGCAGCAATGTGTTTTTCCTTCTTCAACTCAACTTGTTTCGCATATTCAATACCACCTCGCAATCCATTTTCTTCATTCATGTACATAACGGCACGAATTGTATTCTTCGGTTTGTACCCGATAGCTTTAAAAATGCGAAGCACTTCTATAGACTGTACACAGCCACTACCATCATCGTGCGCACCTTGTCCGACATCCCACGAATCCAAATGACCACTTACCACGATAATATTTTGTGGCGTTTCCGTGCCACGCAATTCACCAATCACATTAAACGAAGGAGCATCTGGTAAAATCTCGCAATGCGTCTCCATATAAAATTGCAAATCCTTTTCCTCCTTTAATAAAGAGCTGAGTAGTTCCGCGTGACGCGTGCTAATAGCAATGGCAGGAATCTTACCCACATTGGGTGCGTAACGCAACCCACCTGTGTGTGCATACTCTTCGAGGTTAGAACCCATTGAGCGAACCACTACTGCTGCCGCTCCGTATTTCGCGGCTTCACTCGGCCCCGCACCACGTTGGTTTACCGCACCACCGTAAGCAGCAAAGGTTTGAATCTTCGTAGGATCCATCGGGCGGTTGAAGAAAACAATTTTTCCTTTCACACCTTTTTCACCGAGAGCTTTTAGTTCATCAAAATCTTTTACTTCTACAATAGAAGTAGCAATGCCTTGTGGACCCGTGCCAATGGAACCACCTAGCGCCAATACATTCACCGGAACAGCACCTTGTTTTTTTGTGATAATTTTCGCCACTTCTTTTTTACCACGCACCCAATGTGGCACCAATACAGGTTGTAACCACACCGAATCAAAACCCAGTTGCTCCATGGCGTGGCGACTCCATTCTACCGCGGAGGCCGCCTGAGGTGATCCACTCAAGCGTGCGCCTACTTTTGTAGTAAGTTCTTCTAATAAAGAGTATGACTTGCCGTTAAGTAAAGTTTCATCATAAATCTTTTTAATCATTACTTCATCCGATGTTTGTGCAAACAAGGAGACTGAAAAAGATAAAAAGAAGATTGGAATGATTGCAGTGAAAAAAAATTGCGCCTTTGCGTCTTTGGGAGAGTAATTCATAAGGGTATTAGCTTTGCGTTTTTTAAAATATATATATGATGATCGGGATCGCTTTCGTTGAGGGTGAGTATTCCCTCCATAACAATTTGCTTACTACTGAACTTTACCTTCTGCATCGTCACCACTTCCACCACCGTTTCCGGTCCGGCTGCCCCACAGAAATAACATAGATTAAACGGCAGCGACGACAGCATAAATTTTCCATCACCACCCACTTCATCGAGAGGAATTACATAACCTTTTATCGTTACCTTTTTTCCGTTAAACGTTTTGAGGTAATTACTGAAGACAGGCACCTCGGCATCGTATCCGTTTTTGTCTTTTATGTTCTTAAAATTTACCTGCGCCAGCGTATGCCAGAAATTTTCCTGCTGTGCGTGCAGCGAATTGACTGCCAGAAAGAGTGAAATAAAAAGAAACATGCGCATGGGCGAAAATTAGGTAGAAAAATCTGATTCGCAGTGCATATTTGATGGATGGGAAAGGAACTATTTTAACCTTTTCAATCGTTTGAATTTGTAGATCAGTACTTTTCAATCGTACTTCGTAGTTCCAAAATTGTAATCCATTATGGCCTTTCTATTCGAATCCTTTGCAGACTGGAAAACCTACGCAGAAGCACAGAAACTTTCGCTGCACGAAGTAGTGCTCGAATACGAACGCGTACAAAAAGGAAGAACCAACGACGAGATTCTTGAAGGCCTTAGCAGAGCCTGGGAGGTAATGAAAGATGCCGTACACACCGGCCTCACCGAAGACATGACCTCACGCTCCGGCATGATCAACAACGGCGCGAAAAAAGTATACAACTATCCTACACCCGTACTCTCCAAAGAATTTCAAAACCTCATCTCACGCGCACTCGCAGCCAAAGAAGTAAACTCCTGTATGGGCCGCGTAGTAGCAGCACCCACCGCGGGGGCAAGTGGCATAATGCCAGGCGTGTTATTCACCCTGCAAGAGATACACAACATCGAAGACAAAAAAATAATTGAAGCCATGTTATTAGCAGCAGGCATTGCGCTGATCATGGAACAGAAAGCCTCCATCTCCGGAGCCGTAGGTGGTTGCCAGGCAGAGACAGGCACAGCAGCCGCGATGGGGTCAGGCGCCATCGTGTATTGCTTGGGTGGTGATATCGAACAAATATTTAATGCCGTAGCCATTACCGTGCAATGCATGTTGGGTTTAGTGTGCGACCCTGTAGCAGGCTTAGTAGAAATACCATGTGTAGTGCGCAATGCAAGTGCTGCGGCGATTGCAAATAGCTCTGCACAAATAGCACTCGCAAAAGTAAGCAGCGTTATTCCGGTAGACGAAGTAATAGAAGCGATGGGCGAGATTGGTGCGAGCATGGAAACACGGTATAAAGAAACAGCCCTTGGCGGATTAGCCGCAACCAAAACAGGGCAAGCCATTGCCAAACGCGTACTCATCCGCGACATCGAAATATTACCCGACGAGGACAAATAATTGAATGGATAATTGACAACGTACAATTGACAATGAGCAATCTGCAGAAACCACCCTTGTGGTTATTCAGCCATTTCTTAAAAGTATAGGCTGTCGCACACGGCTCACTATGTGTAAAGAAAATGCTATGAAAGCATTACATAACCATGGAGTAAATGCACCAAATTTTTCTTTCAGATCATTGCAGTTAGCAGGCATTTTATTACATCATTAGTATACAACGTCTTGATTTAAAGGTCATGCTTGATAGTGATCTTGAAAATCAAAATTTAAACTGTTCTGCATAAGTAGACACATATGTCAACTTCTCTACTTACCCCTTAGTGGCTTACTGTGGGTCAATCTTTCCCTATCAATCTCACGGCTTGATTCACATACGTTTTATCCGTTGCTTGCTGAAGCATGAAGTGGGCTACATCTGCCCTCGGTATCGAAGGAAGGAATTCACAAGATGTTATTGCTGTACCATGATGGAATTTTCCAGAGAACGCCTCATTGGTTAACCTCACGGGCCTTACAATAGTATAGTTATTTAATCCTTTTCGTATGAGTTCTTCTTTCACTTCGTGATCTTCCACTTCCTTACGAATAATGCGCTTCAATATTTTTTGGGTAAAAAAACTAAATTCGTGGGGCCTGCTTCCAGCCAAGAATACACTTTCGTAAATAAACCGCAGATTTTCTTCTTCTGCCGTAGCTAATACAATATTCTTGATTCCCTCAATCACTTCGGGATCATGCTGCAATGTTTTAGAAACACCTAATGTACTAAAAACAGCTTGAGTACCTTTCACTATTTTTCGTATCAAATTTTTGTTTTTTAAACTGCCCTCTACGATTTGTAGATTCGAATGACGCTGAGTGATTCTTGACGCTTGACGTACAAAAGCTGTGACGTGATGATCTTGCTGTAATGCTTGGTTTACAAGCAAGGAACCCGTTCGTCCTGATGCACCGAAAATAATTATATTCATGTTGACTTCTAGAGTTTAAAGTATACAATAAAGGAATGACACTGTTGTAATGAAGCTCCATTCAGACACGCAAAACTACTAACATCGCAGACCGGTTGAAATAGGAATAAAGTCACAAGTTGTTGATTAAGAAATAACAGAAAATAATCAGTAACCTAAAAAGTAACAAACATCTTGCCCTGTACTTATAAATTTTTCGTTCCAGCGTTTAACTATGAGAACAAATTCACGAGCATCCCAACAATTTGTAAAAAGTCCGTTCATCGCTAAAAACTACCCGACAGCATTGATCAATGGGCAGAGCGATGAACTTTACTCGACCATGCAGTTTGTAGAGAATTTACTTCCAAACGTTGCCATTATTGTGTGCCAAAGAACTGAGAATCCTTCTGTTCAATATGTGAGCGATAACTGCAAGAAAATTATTGGATATGATTCTTTGGAGATAGGAAAGATGAAGCTTTCTGATTTTTTAATGCTAGTTCACCCAGAAGATATTGAAGAAGTAGAGCGTTGTTTTGCCTTCATAAACGCTTCGGAGCCGTATGACCCACTTCTTTATCGTTTTGAGATTCAGTATCGACTAAGACATAAAGAAGGACACTACATTAATGTTATAGATGAAAAATTAGCCATGAAGGGCAAGACGGACAAATACATTTACATTAATTTGATAAGAGACGTAACGTTAAAAGCCAAATTTCATGATGTAAAAATGAATGTGTATCAACAAGTTCGGGGAGAGTATAAGAAAACACAAACCTATATTCCCAGAGCCAGTAAAAGTAATTTTACTCCGCGTCAGAAAGACATTGTCAACCTAATCGATAGGGGATTTACAAATCAAGAAATTGCCCAAGAGATGTCTGTAAGCATCAACACAGTTAAGAACCATAAGAGTTTGCTCTTCCGCAAAGTAAGGGTAAAATCCACTATTGAACTGCTCAGCATCACACGTAGCTTGGATATCGATTAACTATCCCTTACGTTTAGTTAAAGGGAATTTATAAAGACTCTTTTTTGACGACTTCGCCTTTACGTCACGCAAATCAATCCACTCATCTCCTAAACAGATGGGTAGCAGGAGTTCCTTTAGAAATTCCTTTTAAGTAGAATACTAACCAACGCCTCGCACGAAGTATACGACCACAATGTACTGAAGGAGAAAAGCAGACTTTACTTTCGCACACGCGTAGACAGTGATAACGATGGAGAAATAAAAGACACCAACGCCTTCCACTACTACGTACTTGATTTTAACACCGACCCCTACTCACTTACCGAATACAACCCATTTACAGTATTTGGAAAGAAGTAAGCAAACTCTAACTTTGGTCTGAGTCTTCGTGACCGGCCCTTTTACACAAATGGTTTGTGAAGGCGCAAGCCACGGAAGAAGAGCACGACCATCGATTAACCAACGACGACCAACCAACACTCCCCACACCATGAAACCAACCCTCCTTTGCCTGATCGTACTTTTGTTAAGTGCCTGCGGAAAACAAGAAGCAACCAACAACAATAGCGAAGCCACCGACACCACAGCAGTAGGAGAGGCGATCGTAACCGACACTACAAAAATGCTGGTAGCCGATCTACCCATACAATTCGATAGTACAGACCAACTCATTTTCCCGATACGCTTCATCGACCTGGGAGAAAAAGGAAGGCTCAATAAAATAGCATCCTCTACGTATAGCGAGAGTTACAGTGCCCCGGGTTATTATGCGCAAGATTACATGGCAGGAAATTTCGCCAACCTTGTTTTTCAGGATGCGAATGGCACCGAACGAAAACTTACCGAACAAAAAATCCACATCCGTAGCGTAACCTTTCTGCGCGACATCTATAAAACCACCGACCGCGCTTATCTCTTGTACGCCGTTTCCGACCGCGATACCAACGGCGACAAAGAACTGACACAAGCCGACAGGGAAGCGTTCTACCTCTCCAACCTCAACGGAACAAACTTTAAAAAACTAACCAACACCTTGCACGAAGTATACGACCACAAAATACTGAAAGAAAAAAGCAGACTGTACTTCCGCACGCGTGTAGACAGCGACAACGATGGAGAAATAAAAGATACCGACGCCTTCCACTACTACGTACTTGATTTTACCACCGACCCCTACTCACTTACCGAATACAATCCATTTACCGTATTTGGAAAGAAGTAAGCAGCCCCGTACACATCTCTAACCTTGGTCTGTGTTCTCCACAGACCAAACCTCTTGCACAAAATGATTTGCGAAAACACAAATCAGACAGTAACACCTTTCGGTTCTTCTTAAAACTAAGCTGAATCATGCGTATAAAAGATAAATGCAACCAAATTATCCTGCTTTGAAACAAATTTCGCTGAACCAACATGCAACTAACTCAGTGTATGCCGGTAAGTAGGAGTGAACATTTAAACGTTAACAAGTATGAAGAAACAATTATTCATTTTACTCCTAATTGCTCCGCTTTTCCTGAGCGCTCAATCTAAGAAGTCAAAAAATATTTTAGATAAAGTAATCAAAGTCCTACAGGAAAAAGCAGTTAACACTAAAGAAGTTGATTGGGATACAATAACACAAGAAGCATATAGGTTAGCCGAAAACGCCACAACTCCCTACGAGCTAGGAAACAGTATTCGTTATTTATATAAATCCCTCGACGATTTTCATGGAAGCTTCCGATATAAGGACAGTACTTTTCGCTGGATAAAAGAGAAAGTGACCTATTCCGATATTTACAAAGCAGCCTATGCGAAGAAAGGAAACAAATTCTTTACAAAGCAACTTGGTTCCATTGGATACATGAGAATACCCACCTCCATTCAATCCATTGCCAAAGAACACAAGCATTGCAGGATAGTCTTTGTAGCATTTTAGAAAAACAACCCGCCGGTTTAATTTTTGATTTGCGCCTTAACGGAGGTGGGCACATTTTCTCAATGGTAATGGGCATCAGTACTATTTTAGAATACGGCCCCGTGCGCAAAGATCAGTTTATTCAATCGGATGGCTTTTATGAAAACTCAGTGAATGGACCAGTTCGTATACACGCCTTCACAGAAACATGCAAGCGAAACAATAACCAAATTCCCATTGCAGTAATAACAGGCCCGTTCACAGCAAGTTCAGCAGAAGGACTGGCAATTATTCTTAAAAACAGACCCAACACCATATTGATAGGTGAACCAACAGCCGGGTGGGTTTCATCCGTACTGGGTCTTAAAGTCGATAGAAATTCACACATAAACCTATCAATTGGTTACATGACCGATGCCAACAATACAGAATATAAAACTAAAATTCAGCCCGGAATAGTAGTAGAAGGAGGGGATAATTTCGACAACCTATTGGAAGATGCGAAGATTCAAAAGGCTTTGGAATGGCTTGCGCGCAACAAATAGAATAAGGTAACAAGAATGGACTCTATCGTCTCTCATCACTCCACTGACAATGAGAGTGATGAGAGCAGCGATTGCTGGTGTGTGACGACACACCACGGAAGAGGGATGTATACGTAATCCGATAGCCGCCGGATCACGCGTGAGTCTGCATATTGTTTTTACTTTTTGATATTTAATCGTAACCTTTGCCTGCGTCTCTGCAAACCGGATAGGATGTATCGAATGAAAATGAGTGCCAGCGCTGCTGGAATATAAAATTTTACAATGAACATTTTTAATTTACCACAAGACATTTTTCCAGGAAACTGTAAACCGGAAGGAATAATTTTCCATCGATATTCGGCTCCCGTTGGCTCATTCAAAGGCAAAAGCATCTTGCACATGAATGCCATTAGTCTGGTTATTAGCGGGGAAAAATCTATGTTCTTTTCCGACAAAACCGTGAACATTAAAAATGATGAATTTCACTTCCTCTCATCAGGAAACTGCATCGTTTCAATGGACTTATCAAAAAAGCAACCCTTCCAAAGTATTCTTATTTTTTTTGATGATAAAGCACTCACTAACTTTTATTTAAAATATAATTACAAAATAAAATCAGCAAACAAAAAAGCTGCGAAGCACGAATCCTATGTCGCATTCAGGAAAGACCCATTCGTAGTAAATTATATAACTTCCCTTGAGTTGCTTTTCAAATCATCTATGAAAATTTCGGATGAAATGAAAGTGCTAAAATTTGAAGAACTCCTGTTGCATCTTTTGGAAGAAGATCCAGGTAAGTTTCTTGCATTTCAAAACGAGAAGACCAAAAAATCAACCGAACTGAAAATAAGAAGAGCTTTAGAAACCAATATAACGAATGCCATTAGTGTTGAAGAATTGGCCTTCCTGTGCGACTTGAGTTTGTCAACGTTTAAGAGGCATTTCGCAAACATCTACCGGACGTCGCCTACCCAATGGCTTCTTCAAAAGCGGATAGAGATTGCCAAAGACCTTTTGCTACATCACAACCAAAAGCCAAGCGAAGTATATCATCAAGTTGGCTACGAAAATCATTCAAGTTTTTCTCAGTCGTTCAGGCAATCGGTTGGCGTTACGCCAAAAGAATTTCAAAAACAACAATTGAACGTTAAGCGATAGCTTTTGAGCTTTTAGCCTTAATCCTCCCTTTGCACTCCTTCCTAGTTTTGCATTGTTAAATCAACTGACAATGAAAACAATAATTTTATCTATTCTGGTAATTTTTTTACCGAGTCTTCGAACCACAGCACAAACAATCGACACAAGCAAAACGACTATGAAATCAACGTTAGAACAAAACAAGGCAATCGTTGTACGATTCAATCGAGAGGTGATTGAACGTGGCAGCATGGGATCATTCAATGAATTGGTTAGTAACGATGTTGTTAATCATTCAGCTCCTCCCGGTACACCTCCGGGCCCGGCAAGTATGTCTTATTTCTTAATGGAGGTTTTACGCAAGGGCTTTTCCGGCATAACAGTTGAAATCTTTGATCAGGTTGCAGAAGGAGATAAGGTTACAACACGAAAGGCACTCCACGCTACACATACTGGAGAATTCATGGGCATCCCTGCATCAAACAAAAAAGTAACAATCCTTGTGATCGACATTATACGCCTCAAGGATGGAAAATATGCTGAGCATTGGGGCATGAGCAACTTAAGCGACATTGTAAAAATTATTTCAGAAAAATAGGATTGAACTCAGTGGCCTGAGGTTGCAATGTACTTATTGTTTGATGATTGTAGCCTTGTACAATGCCAACTCCTCTCTTCCCCTGCTGGCACATACGATACGCATGTGCCAGCAGGGGATTTCACAACTGCCAAGCTGTTCGGCGCAAACCATGGAAGAGGTTCGTCATTTCGTAAAATCACGTAGCGAAGCGTAGTGATCTGGAGAAATCCCCTAATTGCAGGGGATTTCTCCATTCCGATCCAGGTATCGATCACACTCACACTAGAAGTTGAGATGGAATAGGAACTACAAATCCGATAGCCTAACCTTGGTCTGTGTCTTCACAGACCAGACCTCTTGCATAGAGTAGGACTAACTCCTACGACCACCCATTGCCTGTAAAAAATATTTTTCTATCTTGTTCTTAATTCCCTGTCCTACCCGATCCACTCGATCACAAGCCCACTGGGGATTTTATGATTTGTAGATGTTACTGCCTTTTCGGTGGTGATGTTGGCTTTTATTTTCCTTACTGCAGAATTTTAGAGATAAGAGATTAGTGTGGCTTCTTAGTAAACTACTATAGCTGAAATGAATGGGTAACTTAATAACTATACATATGAGAAAACTTTACATTGGACTAATGATCTTAGTTGCAATCACTTCCTGTGATGACAAAGAGAAAAGAGAAAAGGCTCTAAAGGATTTAGATATAACACAGCAAAAATTAGTTGATGTGAAGAATGAAATAATATCACTTGAAACTATGTTGATAAAAAATATCACTGAATTGGAAGTGGCTAAAGATGATATTAATCAGGTTAAACAGTTTCAATTGATGAGAACAGAGACAGAACGAGAACAACAAATAAGAAATGCTACGGAGTATAAAATGAAGATTGAAAAAAACATTGAGAATATAAATTCTAATATTCAATACTTTAAGGACTCCTCACTAAGGACAGAAATGAAAATTGAAAGTTTGAAAAATTTTCTCAAGAATTAAATCCTTTGATCAGTCTGAAGATATTTTTTAAAGAAGATTAATGAGAAGTATGATTTGTAATGAGACTCAATGCTCTCTATGGATAATGCTGGTAATCAAGGTTGGCATAAGCTCACAAGTTGGCAAACAGACCAGATACAAGAATAATTAAAAAATTAAACTTAATAAATGAAAAAAATATGAAACGAACATTATTCATCCTACTCGCAGTATTACCGCTCGATCATGTGCGATCGCAGGTAACAATTAATCAATTTGTTAACAAAGATGAAACCGCTATATTCAATTCAGATGCTTACAACAATATTATTACAAGACAAAACTCTTGTTCGTTTTATATAAACGACTTTATATTCAGTGTTACGAAAAATGACAAATACATTGTTGACTTACAAATTAACCTTAACAGCTATAATATTGGATCGACTGCACCTGATAAAGTGAAAACAATTAGGATGTTGTTTAAGGACATTATTGAAATCAAAGAAAAGGATAAACCAACGACCTTAACGTTATCAAACAAAAAACTTGCGGATAACATAATCTTAAGTGATGTAACCGATGTAGATATTGTCATAAGATTAATTCCAATTCAAGACGAAAATAATAGTGCTTTTAAATTAATTGCCCCGATTTTGAATACTTCTTTTCAAGGAGCACCTGCTGTAACAAGCCTTATTGACAATTTTATTGAGAATGTAAGAAAAGGAGAAAAGAAAGAAGAATTATTATTCTCAACAAATATTGCCGTTCCTTTGAACATTTTTGAATATCGTAAAATAGAAACTGATGCAACAACACCACTCTTAAAGAATAACTTAACTTTTGGCGCAATTTTAAAAGGAAGTCAAGCAGTTCCATTTAACAGCTCTCTAGTTGGAGATGTGGCAACATTCTTTAATGGCGTAAGTCAGTTTGTTGCAGGTAAGAACGTAATACCTAAAAATGAGATGAAATATGAGGGAGCCGTTAAAATCTACTTTACTAAGGATAACAATCCGCTTTTGCCTTCAAGCTTCTCTAGACTATTGGACCAACTCGATAAAATTTCAAATAATCCTTTAACAGAAGCAAGCTACTCAGCATTTAAAGTAAAACTAAACGAGATAAGCATAGCATCTGACAACCTACTTTATGATCAAAAGATAAATTCACAAACAGACTACTCAATTCAACAATATTTGCAATTGGGAATAATCTACCTTGATTACTTAAAAACTGTTTCAAATGGTAATCCATTAATTACTGACGCTTGGATTACTCAATTTAGAACTTATGACATCAACGTAAATACGAAAGGAGCAGCAAATGGTTTTCAAGCAATAGGCGTGACAGATTTATACAGCAATGATAAAATTGCTAAAATATATATTCCATATTCCCTGCCGGAAAACCTGACATTATCATATTATTCATGGCAGTTTGCAATACATAACTTTCTTAGAGAAAAGAACTATGAACTTCTTGCAAAATCAAAGCCTAAGTTAATAGATACAAAAGGGAGTAAGTCACAGAATGTTAAGTAATACAAAAAGTTTGATTGCAAAACAGAAATTCATCGCTTAATAACAGACAGATTGCTTAGACTTAAAATATGTTTAAAAAAGATTTATGAAAGGTGCTCGCTACTTACGGGATGTGCAGAGTTCAATAGAAAAACTTATTGTGTCTTTTGGAATGTTTATAATTACGGTCATTGCTGCTGAAACATCTGCAAGATTATTACTAATGGTCTGGAGCCCCTCTATTCAAAATGTATATATCAGACACTAGTGTCTGATATACAGATATTGGCGGTAATTAGCTTAAATTGATTATGGAGAATAATTATCTAGGTATTTCACAAGAAAGAGAAATTAAACTCTGGAATGATTCAATCATAGTATTCGACAGTTCAGCTTTGCTAAATTTTTATGAATATTCTAAGGCAACGCGAAAAAACATATTTGATACAACATTTAAAGTATTGACAGACAGACTTTGGATTCCTGTCCAAGTTAACCATGAATTTCATAAAAATAGATTAAAGACTTTATCAAGCCCAATTGGCTTATACAACGAATTAAAGGATCAACACTTAAATAAAATTCAGGAACAACTAAATCAACTAAAGAATAGGACTAAGAAACACAATAAGCATCCATACTTAGAACAGGCGACTTTAACAACATTTACAGATGTCTTTGAAGAGTTTAAAAAGACTTTAATTGTCGAAATCGATTCAAGAGTTTCGGAAATTAATTCAATGAAAGAATCGGATGATGTTTTAAAAGCATTGACTAAATATTTTAAAGTTGGACAAGAATATAGTTACAACTCTTTAATCGAGATTATTAAAGAAGGTGAATTTAGATATAAAAATTCAATACCTCCTGGGTACAAAGACCAAGATGAGAAAATTGGATTTCAGATTTACGGTGATCTAATTTTATGGAAACAAATTCTTGATTACGCCAAATTTAGTAGTAAGCCTGTGATTCTTGTTATTGACGATGTAAAAGAAGATTGGTGGCATTTGACAAATAAGCGAGATGTGGAAAGGCCACGTGAGGAACTGATTCTTGAAATGAAGGAAATAGCAAAAGTCGATTTTTGGATGTATTCATCCGTTACATTTCTTGAAAAGGCTAATGAAATACTAGATACTAAGATTAAGGAAAATGCAATTATGGAAGTAAGAAATGCAAGCTTACATCACAATGCATATTTAGCGGAAAACGCATTTACAAAGTGGGCGATAAAGGAATACTCAAATGTTGGAGAAGTTACCGTTCCTACATTTATGCAGGATGGACCTATTGATTTAATCGTAAACAAGCCAGACGGATCCCAAATAGGATTCGTAGTGAAGCTTTTCAGAGAGGGTAGAAATAGGTATGTAATGACTAGATTAAGACATACACTCGAACATATTGAGCAGAGGGGTTTGAGATTACGATTTGACAGAATTGTAATTGTGCTTATTACAGAGAACGATGGATCGGCTCAAATGCAATTGAGTGAATTTGAACATAGAAACCAATTATCAATGTTCTTACACGATGATAAACTTGATTACATATTTGGTTACTTGAGGGACGAAGAATTTGTGCGCGTAAGCTAACTACCGCCAACAAAATGTATAAAACATGGCTGGAGCGCAGTGTAATTTTGTAGTTTAGTTTTTCAAATTACGTTTGGTGTCGTGGGACAGTGACGCGCTTCGAACACCCGCCACTGCTTATGCACAAACGTTAGCGCCAATGCCCTTCTTGTACCGAGGAGAATGAAAGTCAAGCCAAAAAAAATTCGTTTCCTCAGACAAGAAAAAATTTAACGGTGACACTTGACTGACTCAAATTCTCCACATGGACGAGTGAACGTTTCTTTATGCTACCTGAGACTGAAGGCAAAAAATAAAACTTGGAACACGGCTACGAATAAAGATTCGTACAATATCAACCTCCTGCACTGCAACCGTGGAGAGATTCTCACCCTCGCTTTTGGCACATGCCTTAGCCACACAAACCCATCGCGACACCAAAGCTATGGCAAGAACCAAACCAACCAAAAATGGGTAAATCGTATACTTTTGACTAATTTTAGTTTTCACTGAACAATAGTTTATGAGTCAACTTTCACAATATGCAAAGCTAATTGAATCGCTAACTAAAGAACAATTTGACACAGTCGTTAAATCATTTATAGAAGGTTACTGGGATCTAGAAACAGCAGTTCTTGTTGACGGGAAGGGTGACGGAGGAATAGATTTTAAGTTGTTTCAAAACAAATCACACCTGAAAATTCCACTTCAAGTTACGGTTGAGAAAAAGCCCTATGAAAAACTATTAAAAGACTTGCCAAAAGTGCAGAAGTTGTCTGTTCAACATGGGTACTCGAATGAACTATACTTTTTTACAACACATTCAATTTCTGAAACCAAACTAAACTCTGTTGTTGAAGAGGCGAGAATTAATCATGGAATAGTCCTTAATGTCATTGATTCAAAATTCATCTCATCAAACCTATTAAATCCAAAGTTTAGAAAAACAAAAGCATTTATAAGAACCCTATTTTCAGATATTCTTAGCACAAATGAACCTCTTTTCACCAAGACAGAGAAACTTAAGTTCGACCTAATCATATATGGGAGTCAAACAACCGAAATAAAAACTAAAATTCTTGACTCATATATCCTCCTTGAAATATTTAATAATGGTCAAGAACTAGAAGTGAAAGTATTAGAGGCTAAAATAAACAAAACCTTTAATGTTAAATCCGAATCAACACTATGCAGACGCGCACTGGATAAACTTTATCAACAACACAAAATTCGTTTCACTGGGCACGGGAATACTCAAAAGATACAACTTGTTGAAGACGAGATAAGCCGAATTGAAACGATACTTGATGACTTGGAATTGAAAGAAGAAAGCCTTGTTTCATCAACTCAATTAATTCTTGAAAAATATGGTCTTACTGACCAGTTTAAAACGATTATTTCTCACGTCTATCAGATATTCAAGGATATTCATAATAAGGATTTACATGAAATTGCGTCACGGGCTGAAATATCGACAGAGTTTAAATCCCTAAAAGCATTTATAGAGTTGTTGGAAGACAAAGTAGGAGATAAACAACAAGCTAGACTTCTTGCTAAAGAAATCATAAGGATATGTGAAAACAATGATTTTCTTCAACGAGTTAGTTCAGGTGAACTCTTTTCTAAACTAATTAAAGAGCCGGAGTTTGAAACATATGTTAATATTTCTCAAAGGATTGCTTATCTAGATACTTCAATTGCCCTACATTTAATATGCGCTCTGTACAATCCTAAGAGTCGGTCGAAAAATTTATTATACAAAACAGCTGTTGAGCTCTTAAACCTTTGTTCAAAAGAGAAAGAGAAAATTTCATTAAAAATATCCAGTCTCTACCTTGAAGAAATAGCACGTCATATTTTAGACTCTATAAAAGTAATTGAATACTACAAGTATGATTTCTTTTCAAAACTTGGTCGCTCAAGTAATGTCTTTATGGATTTTTTCGAGGTATCGCAAAAATTAGGAGAACTCTCAGACGACATCGGCAACATTGAATATTTTCTAATTGACATGGGCTTTGACATTAGCAAAGTGCCAGACGAAAAAGTACAGCGCTATGTTAATGAGGTAATCATCAAAATTTTCGAGGAGAGCGAAATTGAGATAATTCAAATTGAGGATTATTCTCAAACAAACAAGCAAATGTTTGCTGAAGTTAAAAAGAATATTGAGGTTGAACTTTTAAATAAAAAAGTCACAAGACATTCCGAAATTATTAGACGTGATTCATTAATGTGTTGCTATTTGTTTGATTCACAAAAGCATGAAAATGTTGACCCCATTTTCATAACATGGGACAATATATTCTATGAAGTCAGAAAAGTCTATCACTCTTCACATCCGAACGCATCATTTTGGCATCTCTTCCGTCCAGCGAAATTTTTAGACCACATGTCATTAATCTCCCTTTCTATCAATAGCAGTTGCATAACTCAAGACATACTGTCTTTGATTGAGAATGAGTTTGGCTTACAAAATAAAGTTGCACACTTAAAAGATATTTTCCTGAAGATATTAGATATAAAATCCGAGAGTGGCATAAAGCTAATTCAAGGAATATCTAAGTTACAAGCAGAAGAACTGTATAAGCTTAAGGAAAGAGCTGGTGACACTGAAGAAGCAATCCAAGAAAACACTTCTGTTGAGCATTTGGTTTCACGGCTCTTTGACTACTACAAGGGCAAGAATGGGAAATATGATCTTGAAGACTTAAAATCTTGTACAGCATCTGAGAATAATTTAAAACTTCTGATAGATTACATAAAAAAGGAACTGGATTTTTATCAGCGCTCAGGTAAATGGGAAAAATCTATTTACCAAAATCTTGACTATATTATTGAGATTGATAAAGTAAATAGAATCCCTAAAAATTAAAGCAGGAACAATGGCACACATGCTAAAGCAGCGCTAATCCATTCACACATCCAAAGCTTTAGCAAGAGTGCGGCAAATCTCACCATGTTGACAAAGTAGTAAGAGACTCGTGTAAATCGATATTTTAGTACAGCGGTTGCTCCACTCGCAACAAGAGTTTCACAAAACAATACGGTGGATATTATGACAATAAAACAGTGGACAGTTAACGGCTAACGGGAAGAAGGGCACAGGCGCTAACAACGGCTATAAAGCATTACTTTTGATTAATTATTTTTTAAAGGATAAAAGTAACGCTTCATAGCCAAGCGTTGGCAGCCATTACAATTTGACGACTGAGATGACTAAAAAGACTCTAATAGCAATTTTAATACTTGGGACAATTTCGTGTTCAAGACGGGAGGGTGAACAAAAACTTGGACTCCTTTCATACTTCGTTTCAATAACAGACAACGAGGACAAAGGGATAAAGGAAATTTTGGACTTCTACGGAGGAGAGTGCAAGTATTCAGTTGGGGCCGTTGAATCAACGGAGGACAACGAGGATAAAAGGTATTTCGAAATTGAGTTAATGAAAAGTATTGCGCTTACAAAATACGCTGACAGACCGGAGTGGACTACATCAAATATTGCTTACAGGTTTTTTAAGAATCTAAATCAGGAAGAGAGGGAAAACTATACGCACATTAGAGGGACATTGATTTTTGACAACGGGGACAAAATCGAGCATGACTACTCAAGAGAAGAACTTGAGACTGTTGACACGAAAATGAAAATTGTTTTAAAAGTAATTGAGACAATTAAACAAAAGAGATTTGACGACATTAAATCATATTTGAACCCTGAGAATAATTTCACTTACGACAAGGACGAAATGATTAGCGGTTTACAAAAGTACGACTCGGAATTTGGGAATATTACTGAATTCAGACTGTTTGGATTTAAGTATACAACGGCCGACACGAAACCCATACTTAGCATTTTTGGAATTATGATTCGGGACATTCAAAATAATGAGTTTAAAGTTTACATAAACCCAAAGTCGGACAAAGAAGAGATAATGTCTTTAAACTATAGGTGGTGAATGTAACGGCTGCCAACAAAGTGCATAAGCAATGGCGGGGTTCAGTTTAAATTTGTAGTGTAGTTTTTCAAATTGCGTTTGGGTTCGAGGGACAGTGACACGCTTCGAACGCCCGCCACTGTTTATGCACAAATGTTGCAAGCAAT
>JAUKPS010118356.1:0-20161 GCA_032273165.1 Chlorellidium tetrabotrys
AGAGCGCTAATTTCGAAGCCAGTTCTCTGCTTCCCAAAAGCATCCTCGACCTCAGTTCCCTTCACCCCGATGTTGTATTGCTCGGCTAACACTTTGAGAGACCCGCCCGCATCTACCCCATGCAATGCCCTAGCCATACAAAGAGTATCGAGATAAAACTTCGGTGTCAGCTTATACCTCCAAGCCAAGATAGCCCCGTCGAACATAGCGTTATGACAAAGTAGCATAGACTGCTTCCAGTTGAACTTCATCAGGTATGACCTTATTTCATCATGCGTACCACTAAACCACTCGGCAGCCAAGTCATTAACTTTTACACCAACACCGATTACTTCAAAGCGCTCATCCCTTATATACTCCTCGGTTGTTTGCGTCTTGAAGCCCAAGCCCTTATCGTAATAAGTCTCGAAGTCAATAGTAATTAGATTCATCTTGGTTGTGGATAGGGCATAGCAACGGGGCTTGTATCATAAGGATTATTTTCCTTAATAGTTTCTTTAGCAAGAGTCTGCAATACCCTTTGTGAAAACTCCCCTCTACGCAATACTTTCATCTTATCGAATATCATGCCCTTCTCTGATTCAGTCATAGAGTCTCTGTAATAGTCTTGGAAAATAAATTTCCATTTGTCACTACCTGCATAAAATTCTTCGGGATGGGTTTCCATCCTAGCCAACAGTACTGCCACATTCATATTTTCCATCAGTTGCCCCTAGTTAAGGTTTTGTATAGTTACAAAAAAGGGGAGTGCCGAAGCAACTCCCCAAACCAAAGTCTTATTTTAAATTGTTAATAGCACGGGTGAGATACCATTGCGCCTTCTGTAGATTCTCTAGCTTGTCACCCTTATGGTCTGACCTAGAAATATATTTGATGACATTCCCTAGATGGTAGTCCAAGCCTTTAGCTTCTATGAAGTCTATAGTCTCTATGCCACCAACCTTGTAATGTGGGGGATGGTTGATGTTATCTCTCAATTCTTTTACAAACTGAACTTGTCCATTGTGGGTAATCTCTGTAAGGGGCATCTCGTTGGTAGTTACGCTTCTTGATTGAGCAAGACGGCTATTTTTGATACCCTCTTCTATCTCGTCAACTACTTCTTGTACTGACATTTCAATAGACTTAGCCTTGCTCATTAATACATAAGCATACGACAATGCACATTTAAACTTCTTAGCTATCTGTGCGCCTGTAGCCTTGGGATGGTCATGCAAATAATTTGCTACTAATAATACTTTATTTTCTTTACTCATTTTACTTCTCCTGTTTGTGATACTTCCGTTTAACTGCAACAATACCCACTTCGGGTTCTTCATACTTGCGAGCATCTAGCATATCGTCAGCGAACTCGTAGCACTCCTCTGCACTAGCCCCTGTTACTGCTCTGAACATCGCAAAACAATCTCTTAGGTCATTCTCATTCATTAGGTTTCTCCCTGTTCTTACTAAAAAGAAAATCACATCTTGTTTCAGTAGGTGGTACGAATCCATACTTCTTCCATGTAGCCATTACATCAGAGCCACTTGCATATCTGAATTTAGAATCCTTACCCAAGGCAAACTTGTTTGGTTCTTTAAGTTGATTCATTTAATACCCTCTCAAATTCGTTAATATTCTTTTCCGTTACAACTAAAGCTATCCCGCCACAGTATTCTATGTCATGGAGTTGCTGAAGTTGTAGCGCCGTTGGTTTGTTATCGCCTGACTTGCACTCGATAGCAATGAACTTACCTTTTAAGCAAGCTATGATATCGGGTACACCACTTGCGCCATACCCCCCTGTAGCTGGCATGAAGTAGTATGCTCCCGCCTGACCTAATAAAAGTTTTACTTTATTCTTTACCTTACCTTCGGGGGTCATTTCGTATTCCTCCTTTTCCTTTTCAAGTTGTTCAAAAGTTTTTTGTTTCTTCCAAAATCTTTTCCAGTATTCTCGCCACTCTTTGTCATTCATTATGCTCAACAGGGATTAAAGCGTACTGCATAATGTATTGGCTATTAGTACCAACTGAAGTTTTATAAAACGCTATGTCTAAGTCTGCGTTGTAAGCACAAATGTCAGGAATATGACCCCTAACAAAATTACTACACTTATCTTCCATTGCAACCTTAGCCATAACTAATTTACCTAACACATCACCATGCTCGTCAAGAAATTCCTTTATCCTTTTCATAGGTTTTATAACCTCATACTTAGTAGCATGATGTCTACCGTTAACATGATTAATAATCTCTACTGTTTCCTTGGTTCTTTTAAATATTCCAACAAATAAATCCGTACCATCTGAGCCAACAAAATAAAAGTTATTGAAGAAAAATCTTCTCGAATCTTCTTGCTTCTTTAACCTTATTGTATGCGCTTCATTATATTTGTCAAGTGCTATTTTACATTTATTTATATCAAGATGTAACCCTTCCCAATTAGTAGTTTCCCCTATTGCTTTTTTCAAAAGAGCGTGAACATCATCGACACCTAAAAGCCATTTATCTTTTTTGTCATCGCCATGAGAACTCTCTATGTTATCTTTACAATTCTCAAAGCTATGAGTTAACATACCCATAGCGTTCTGAGCGTTGGTAATAACTCTGTTGCGCTTAAGAGTAGCCATCAATGATGGGAGTTTTGTACTATAGACAGTTTCCTTTTCCTCCCTATTCCCCCCTCTCTCTTTGTTGTAGTAAGGTGTTCTTACATAATAGGTAAGACCGTTCTTGGGTGAAGGATACATACCACTACTAACAGGAACATCTACAGTCCACACATTGCATATCGGCAAGCCGTTGTCGTAGCCCATGAGGAAAGAAAGTTTATCGTCATGCGCTGATGTTTTTCTAATTACTTGCAAGCCATACTTGTAGTGCATTTCAAGTATTAGTTTCTTGGTTGATGGAACTTTCTCTATCTCGCTAATTAATTCGGGGTTAGCATACCCATCTAATATATATCTCATCACTTCTCCTTGGTTAGTTTATTAGAAATACTGATTTGCTTCTACACCATTAACAAATAAGTCTACACCCCATGTGCATGGGGGATAATACTCACCCATCTTGTTATCTACTTCTGTCAGGATAGAGGGATGCTTCTTATAAATTTGTTTATTCATTACTCGCTTAACACTAGCAAACAATTTAGCTAATTCGATTTCAGCCCCACTACTAGTCCAGTAATTATTCTTACCGACATTCCTTACTCTTTGCCACATACCATTAGTATCATAAGCGACACTATACATAATGAATGCGTCCAACGGCGCATCGTCTTTGATTCTTTCCGCAGTTTCAGCTAGAAGTTTAGTATCTTCTGCGCTAGTATAATAACTACTGAGTGATTCCTGTGATAGGTTTGATTCTTTAATAACATCAACTGCAACCTCAATGAAAGTTTTATATTCCATAGGGGTCAGCATTGTTTCACATACTTTATAGAATGTTTCATAACCTTTGAGTAATTCTTTCCCTGCCTTGCGATTGACCTTCTTACTTGTCGTCTTGTAGTGGCAAGACGGATGAATAGAGAAGTCGTTTAAGTTTATCCGTAGTCCTCTGAATACTGGATGGAACACTTCATACTTCTCAGGCATTGGTGTACTATATGATGAGGTAGGTTTAAATCTACCCACTACTGTTCCACCTTGACTACCACTTCGCCGTTGGTCACAATCAAGCCAAGTAGAAAGTAATATGTTCTCGCCTTGGTTATAACTTATATGGTGGTCAGGGTTGTCATGGGATTTCACATACTCAAAAGTATCATCGGGTCTTACTATGCCTAGTAAATTTGGTTTACTATTAACCCTAAAGTACCTTGCTACAGTTTCTTGGTAAGGTGTATAACTGCTAGTTTTTATACCCTTATTACTTAAGTCAACATACTCTTCTTTAGTTACCTCTACATGGTCATGCACTTCGTAGTATGAGATATGATACACATCATCGTCACCTTCCTTCTCCACAGTAAAGTATTTATAACTCGCAGTTCTCTTATCTATAGGATACTTATTAGCAGTACCCCTGTAAGGTTTCTGAGTCTTAGTAATATCCTTCAGCCTATCGTAGCTTAAAAGGCAATCATATATTCCGTACATTTACTTCTCCTTTTCGTTGTCTAAAATTGTTAATACTTTCTTCCACATCATTATTTCTTCTGCATCATCAGAGTTGAGGATTCTTCCCAGACAGAATAGATGCGCTCGTTCTTCATGAGTATTCTTAATGAGACGCACCATGTCCGTAACGAAAGATGGGTCTAGGAAACTAACCCTATACCACTCCTCATCGTCCTTGTGAATATCAGAGTTCATCTACTATGAGAACCTTTCCTGTTGGTGGGTTAAAGTTCTTGTTACCATTGACTACAACAAACAATGTAGGAATAGTCGTATCCCACACAATATCCGTCTCGGTATATCCGTCCGTCAATATAACGATGCACTCGGCAGAGTATCCCTTCTTCAAGATATGTTCTGACACACACCCAACATGAGTACCACCACCACCTTTAGGCTGAAGTTTAGTATCAAAGTTTGCATAGTCTTCTAAGAACACTTGTTCACCGGCAACTTGGGTATCCCACCACAGAACACGCAACGCTTCGGGAGAAACCAAATCACAAGCTGATGCCAGTTCTGATGCGAACAGGTTAAGAGTCTCACCAATGATAGAACCTGATGTGTCGATGCCGAATATAACCTCACCCATCCGTTCATCTTCCATGCTTGGCATATACATATCATTAGCCAACTGTCGCTTGTTCATCTTGCGCCATGTAAACTCGTCACTACCTCTCTTTGATGAGGATACAAAATCACGCAATGCTTCTCGCCAGTCAATCTTAGGCTCTAACATATCTGTGATAGCCCTTGGCATCTTGCCACCCATGCGACCGGCTAGGATGCCACCCTGTCTAAGTCCATCGTCAATCTTCTTACCTAAGTCTTTTAACTCATCGGGAGTTAAGCCCTCGATAAACGATTCCCAGTCATGCTCATCAAATTCCCCACCACCATCGCCATCATCGGACAAGTCATACTCCTTGCCACCCACCTCGACTGACTCATATTGAGGTCTTGGTTTATCAGGAGGGCTATCTTCGCCATCACCCTTTGATGTAGGATTATCACAGGGGTTACCTTGCCCTTGTGGGGGAGGGGGTGACTTCTTAGCATTCTTCTTGAGATAATCCCATACCTCTTTGACTGACCAATTATGGAACATCGGGTCATATATCCATGTATCATGCACTTTGACAATAGCTTCTTTAGTGCCTTGGACTGTGCCTTTAATGTTCGTAATAATGTCGTTGACTACAAAGTCTACTGCCATGTTAGCCATACGACGATGCTCCTTGAACATCTCCTTACCTCTAGGTATATGCTTCAATGCCACATGAAGATTCTCATGTAACACTACACCTCGGATAAGAGATTCATCCTTAAGGGTCTCTAGGTAGTTGGCACAGTAACGCTTGTTGACACCATCGGTGTATGCCGTAAAAGAACCCTCGCTCACATCACTCTTACCCATCAACATCACGCCCGAATAAAGCGCAGTCTCGGGATGTTTCATCAATGTTATATGCGCTTTCTTGATACGCATTAACTGCTTATCTACATTACTCATAACTTCTCCTTGCTTGGTTAATTAAAACAACTCGTGATTGTCTCTTGCCCATGTGGATATCTGAGCATTACGACTAGCTAATTTAATAGCCTTCTTACTACGCATCATCATTGTGAAGAATATTGCTTGAACCTCACTACTAGGCAGCCTGTTTACGAACTCCATGAAGTTAGATAATTCGTCTTGGGTCTCCAAGGTGTCAACTGCTTGGAACATAATCATAACTTGCGCTGATATCTCGTCAGGTACTTTGATACCCTTGGGGGACTTGATAATGTCTTTGACATCAACTAGAGATTTCTCCATTGATAGGAACGCTGACATATCGTTCGATGCCGATGCCCCGATAGTGCCAGCCAATGCAACCCATGTCGTGTTATCGCCCAACGCATCACGATTCCTTACGATGACATCTGCCTTAGCTAGTGACCTCGGTGAACAGAAAGACAAACTAGTCATCTTAGGCTTAAAGATGTACGGGTTGTCGCCTTGGTCGCTATCAAGATAAGATGCCAAACATCTAGGATACAAAGACACCCATGCTCTGATAACCCTAGAGACTCCATTAGCTGATGCCCACTCGAGCCACTCGTTTACCGTAGGTTTAGCCATGCGCATGATACTCACACGATTACCAGCATGATGTAACATACTATCGCCAACACCATCTGTCGCATTGTTAGATGTGCCAAACACAATACTACCTTTGGTCAACGCTCTATCGCCCGCCATTCGTTCGAGCATAAGTCTAGTAAAGATTACTTGTAATAGCTTGGGGGCTTTCATGAACTCATCAAGTAGAATAACTTTAGGCTTCGGGTCATCTAGGTTGAAGAGTGATGACACATAGTATTCCAACTGCTTGGTGGTATGGTTAGGAATAGTCATACCTATGTCTGACATATCCTTGACTGGACAATCTACATATATGTAGTCGTACTTGTCACCCTCAATCCCTGTGCCGTCTACTGGACTGCGCCATGTGTCGCCATTATCTATTGCTATCATAGATAACAACGATGTCTTCCCACACCCGGGTTCACTTAGTACGATAGGTGTTAACTCGACACCGATAAGAGGGATTGCATTGCGTAACTCGTTAATGGTTACAGTTGGCACAACATTAACTACCTGAGATTTACTCATTTGAAACTCCTCATTTAACTGGATTGAACTACACTATATTTAACTAGATGTCTTGCTAATGCAAGACGCTTATTTACTGCACACAACTAAAACTACTAAACTTCGACAGGATATCGTCAATACCATCTTTGACATTGTTGCGTATCGCATCGCTATCTCTGATGTCCTCTGCCTTTACATCGCCTAATACATCTTCCAACATTACCCTAGCTTCCTCCAGTATCTTGTCGTTACTAGGATTAAACCCCTTGAAGGTATCTATATAGTCTCTAGCCTTTTGGATAGTAGTCTCATAAATCTTACGCTTCTTGGTCTTGCCATTACCTAAGTCATCTACCCCACAACAATGGCTGATACTCTGCATTACATCTAAGAACCTCTGTGATTGTTCTTGCTGAATAGACTCGATGATGCCCTGTGTTTGAGTAGACAATGTGCTAAAAAGGTCATCAGCGATGTCCTGCGCTATGCTACAGCGAAAGTCATTCATAGGCACTTCGGACACATACAATGCAATACCAAACTTCTTCCTGATTTGGTCTACATTTGGATAGTCGTTTCTGTCAAACATACTGCCTTGCTTGAATGCCATGTCCGACACAATCGAATTGTAGTCCTGTAAAAACTCCTCTAGCAACCCCAAGAAGACAGTATTGTGTTCATTGAACTCAGCTTTAAACTTGGGTACATCAACGCTCGGCAATAAATCTTGCGAGTTGTTCCAACGATAAGTCCTACGCTGAAGCCAGTTATAGATGGTCTGCCTATAATTAACGATGGCTTTATGCTTCGGGTGATTAGCCAAGATGTTCTTAACAAAGCGCCCTGAATCTTTATCAGCATTCTTTGAGCTAGTAACCTCATCACTGATAACTCTATCCTGTTTAGTGGCTGACCATACATTGATATCTAGGCTAACCAAGACGGCACTAGACGCTAGACTGATTAAATGGTTCGGTTTCATAAGTTGCATATCAAACTCCTTCTTTTAGTATCTTGCTATAGCAAGATGGTTAATTAAATAAACTGCTATGTGAATTGCTAGGTAACATACTGCAAAAATCAATACACCTTTGATTAGGTCATCATTCATAAGACACTTCCTCCATTAACTACATTATAACATAACTTTACAAATAGAACAAGTACAATAGGTAAGATACTTACTTATCATCATTAGCCCTATCTGTTCCAAGAGGGGGGGTAAGCAGATAGAAGTGAGGGTTGTGTTCTCGGATAGCTTCTATCTTCTCAGCAAAAGTAGCACTAGATAACACTCTACTTAGCATAGACCCCTCGTGCGCATCTTTCTTGCGCTTCGGTTGCTTTGTCCTATAGTCAGGTATTTTAGTTCTAGGCATTATTCTTCTCCCTTTTCTCAAACTTCATTACACAATCATCAGTCTCGACACGATACATCTTGCCGTCAAAGTGGGGCTTGACCGCACCTGTGACAACTTCACATACCATGAAGGCTAACTCCTTAGCTCGCAACCTATGTTTGTTTGCCTTGTGCTGAAAGTATCCTATGCCACAAGTGGCTATGAAAGCCCACGCTAATAGAAAATCATTTATATCATTCACAATCTACCTCCTCTATAGTGTATGTGCATGGGCTATGCTTATCATCGCCCTCGTTTAACTTAAACAATAAGTCCTCGGCTATGTCATAGGTAAGGCAATTACATACCACCTCGACATTGCCCAATATATCTACTGCTACTATCTGATACGATTTGTTGTTAATCATTTCTTTTCCTCCCTAAAGTTGTCCATTTCAGTTACTAATGTACTCATTAAATCCATCCCTTTGTAAAATCCACTAAGAAAAGCATCTTCTCGGATATCACTAGTGGTAGTATCTTCTGACTTTATTAGGTATTCTTCGTAACTTTTTACCATTACCTTATGCACTAAGTCGTCAAACTTTTCCCTGTTATTTCTTCCTTTTAATCTTGCTTTCATTTCATTCTCCTTATGTTGATAACTTCTTAGACATTTCCCACATCTCGGCAAGCAACTCGTTAGCTTCCTCTAACGCTTCATCGAAATGCCTAGTCCTAAATTCCTGTGGGCAATCCTCATCAGCATGGTTAGCCAACCCCATTAGACACATCCACAACTTTCTTTCCAACTCAGTCATTTTGCGCCCCCTTATTAAACCCAAGACAGTAAGCAGTTATGAATAACGCTCTGTCGTAGTCGCTCAATGGTGAGTTACCATTCGGATAAGTCCTATCTTCGTAGTCGTAAAACTCTTGGTTTGCTTCGTCTTCCAACTCATCAAACCCACCTAAGTCTTTTACTCTCATCTAAGATTCTCCTCGGTATCATCTTCAAAGGTATAGAACTCATTGCGCATACCCTCATCATGCTCTTCACGCAAGTCTTCAAGTTCTTTGAAGTAATGGAGTAATTCCTCATAGATATACTCAGGTAAACAACTAGCTAAACCCTCAGTCTTACCATCAGACCAAGTAACACCTAGTCGCCACGATACTATGGTTTGTTTATCAGTCATCTTACTAACCCCCCTTTGTTGTTGATGCCGATTAGGTCATCACGATTTGTAATCATTACCAAGTTTGATTTGTGCATTGGAACAACTGTACGCTTGACAAGTTTTGCCACCTCGTCACCACAAGACATACAAATATGGTAGCCGATGTCATATCGCACAGAGTCATACACATCACCACATAGCTTACATTGTGGCTCAAAATTCTCATCTATCATGCTGACCTCCGTATGAGTCGTAGCCATTAGCAAATAACCAATGCTCAAACTCTATCTGCCATTGCAACTCTTCTAAGTCTTGCATTGCCTGTGCTTCGTCTTCGTTGTGGTTCTTGTCGTGCTTTTCGCACCAATCTAAATACGCTTTCTTCATCTGACCCATGTTCTACTCCTTCAGTTAAGTTAATAATTAGTCTTGTTAGTGGAAGAAGCCTAACTAACGGACTCGCAATCGTCTGTTTACCAGTAAGTGCAACATAGACATCTTGATATATCAGGACATCTAACTACGCTCACAAGCAAACAACTCCTCCCACTAACAATTCTATTATAGCATAACTTTACATATAGAACAAGGGTGATAGGTTATTTTCTTAGCTGACACAGGGTGAGTTTTTTGTTCCAGTTGTTCCAGCGTTGTTCCAGTTGACTGGAACAGAATTTGGCTTTTTTTTAAAGGCTAAGTTGTTGAAATATAATAATAATATAGTTATAAATATATATATATATAGGGCTTGTTCCAATGTTCCAGTGTTTTTTGGGTATAAACACGTGCGAGGTGAAATTTGTGGTTCGATGCTATGCACTCGCAAAAAGGCTTCCTTGAACTGAGAAAAACTCCAACTATCCCCTCATACCCAAAAATGACTGGAACATTGGAACAAAACCCTAAAAACGCTTGTAACTCTTTGATTACATTGAAGAAACCTTGTTCCAATTTTCAAAAAAGACTGGAACAACGCTGGAACAAGCAGAACAAGATACTTAGACATCCTGTTATACCAAGAAGTCTAATTAGCGACACAGCTCAAAATCAGAACACGACTGGAACAAACACGGCTTAGAAGTCTAATTAGCGACAGGACTAAAAATTGGAACAAGCGCAGAACAGAATCCGCACACGCAACCCGTCCTCGACAACTAAGAACTGGTATCTACTTCCCCTGATATACACATAGCGCAATCTCAAGTTAACGCACTCGCCTAAGAAACTGGTATCAAAAAAATTTGGGTGAAAAAAAACCCCGAACTTTTTAGGGTTCAGGGTTTCTACCTACTAATTACTTCTGGTGATTCCAGACTGCAAAGAATTGTATCTTAGCTTTCTTAAATAACTCGGGGTCAGCCGTTGCGTCCTGCCGTCCTACTGCTAGCTTTACCTGCTTTTCAAGTGCATCAAAATTATCTTTAAGCCTAGCATCAAACATAACTACTGGGTTTTTTGTTGCAGTCTTAGGGGACAATTCCTTTTTTAATGCTTTGGCTCTAGCTACTAATGAACGATACTTTTCAGTACGATAATTACTCATTTTAGTGCGCCACTTACCAATTACAGCGTGTAATGCTTTGTCGCCTCCGTCCTTATCAGTATTAAGAGCCGTCCATTTTTGTTGACCCAAAGCCTCTACATAGTCAACACCAATAACTATTTTTTCTTTTAACCCTTTTAATTGCTCGGGGTTAAAATTACTCTCGGGGAATAAATTCCCGTCAACACGATAATAAGTAATATCAGGGTTTTTAATCTTGAAGTTACTTATATAACCCTTGTTTAATTCCTCCTTCTGCTCTGCACTAGGCTCACTCTCAGGAAAACCTACAATGTTATCCAAAGCATACTGAGCGTGATTCTTTAGAACATCATCTAGCTTGGCTTGGTTACTAGCCATATGAGACAAGCTTGTAAACACTTCAGGCACTTCCAATTCAACTACTGTTTTAGGCTTATTTGCCATATTAAACTCCATTAGTTAGTTAATAAAATTAGTGACAATTGCGTATCACTGAGAACCATTCTACGCGATACAAAGCTATTTGTCAAGTTATCCGTCCTGATATAGCAAGAAGCCAAAAGATCGCCCACGCTCTCGGTTACGCCCTCGACGACAAAGAACTGGTATCAATCCCCATTTCTAGGGACAAAAAAAAACCCCACCAAACTTCGGTGGGGCCAACACTACAAGGAAATCTTAATCACAAACAATCTTATACTTAAGTTGTTCTACTAGTTCAACACTATCAACTACACGCCGACAGGTAGGACTATCAGAGCGGACATTCGCTTCCAGTTTTACTTCGTACCTGTCATACTTGTAGGTAAAAGTCTTTTCTACATAGTCAGCCCATTCACTACATTCCACACTGCGTGGGTTTAAATCCTCTAGTACATCTAGTACAGCTAATAACTTAGAATCCTTAAAGCTATCTAGGTTATGCATTGCCAAGCGAATCTCTACTGTGCCCCAACTACACGCTACATGAGCATTTAAATCATCGCTCTTATTAAGACCTACTTTGCGTAATACATTAGAGATTAGACTGCGATGTGCATCTAACATCTTGGCGTTTCTAGCTAAACGGCTACGAGTGTCAACTAGATTCTTTTTTGCTTCATTAAATACTGCGGTACTTTTGTTCATTTTATTTTCCTTAAAATGTGTTTATAAAATATGGGTTAGTTGCCCGACCCATGAATCTATTGTATTCTAGCTCACGCTATATGTCAAGTTATTTGCCTATACGCCCCTACACGACCCCCACCCCCCAAATCCACACTTGGTTCCATCCCCGTCTATATACTCTAAGACCTACACAAACAACGCTACATTTTTTCCAATCTCTATACCCCCCATCTTCAAACATGATAAACACACCACTCTAAGTCCTTGATTCTATTACAGCTATTTACTCTATTTGTAAAGTATTACCTTAAACCCCCCATTTAAAGTAACTCACCTAAGTTTGGTATCATTTAATATAGTCACCCCCCACCCCCTATCTAAATCGGCAGCATTAAGTACTTTATACCTATAGAAAACACCCCCCGTCATTTTTTCCGACACTATGTAAAAAAATAATATATAATTGTGAAAACTGAATAGGGCAGACATGGATTTATTAATTCCCGACATTGAAGAGAACATACCTCTTCCTAGAAACGCCGCCGATGCGTTTCCCCCTCTGTCGCCTATTGAAGAACTAAATCACCGTGCTAATGTAGTTAAGCTAATGTCAGACTTAACTGGACAACCTATATCCCCTACTAAAGATAATGCTGAAGAAGCTAAAGTTATTGGTAGAGAAATGATGCAGAACCCGCAGATTAGACCCGAGTTTGCTAAATATCCGAATGAAACACTAGCTATGCTGGCAGGTATGGTTGCTCAGATGAACGTGCAGATAGTTGAAGAGCTGTCAGAACTTAAAATGTACACAGTAAATCATCTAGTTAGTGCGGTAGAAGGTGCAACAGATATCAAAACTAAAATTGCTGCCCTTCGTGCATTGGGAGAAATAGATGGAGTGGACGCATTTAAGAAGCGTTCTGAGGTAACAGTCAAGATACAAACTATCGAGGAAGTCGAGAAGGAACTTTTAGACTTAATTGATGAGGTTGAGAACAAGTATATTGATGTAGAAGCCAAAGAAATAGTACAAAAAGAGCAAAATGGCACTACTTCCTGAGAGTATTACACCCGAAAAGCTATTTAAATTGCGTCAGGCATTGCCAAATATGCCTGAAAACAAGAAAAGAAAAGCCAAACTACTAATAGAACAGTATGAAGGGTATCTTACACAACATATTAGCCAGTTTTCATTCTTAGATTTTGTTAAACATGTATATCCGGGGTATAAAGTTGGACCGCATCATCTTAAATTGGCTCAGATATTTGAAGACATTGCTGCTGGCAAAAAGAAGCGAGTTATTGTCAACATTGCTCCTCGTCACGGGAAGTCAGAGCTTATCTCCTATCTGGCCCCAGCGTGGTTTCTCGGTAAGTACCCACAGAAAAAGATTATTATGGCTTCGCACACGGCTGATCTTGCGGTCAATTTTGGTCGTCGAGTCAGGAATCTCGTGGGTTCAGAGTCTTATCGTGATATTTTCCCGCAGATAGAACTGCAAGCTGACTCAAAGTCTGCTTCTAGGTGGGGAACTAACTTTAACGGTGAGTATTTTGCTATTGGAGTAGGGGGCGCCCTTGCTGGTAGGGGTGCTGACCTCTTTATTATTGATGACCCACACTCAGAACAAGACGCTAAAACAGGTAGACCGGATGTATTTATCCCTGCATGGGAATGGTTTCAATCTGGTCCTCTACAGAGGTTAATGCCGGGGGGTGCAATCATTGTTGTGATGACAAGGTGGTCAAAGCTCGACTTAACTGGACAAATAGTGACCCAAATGAACCGGGAAGACGAGGTTGACCGGTGGGAAGTTGTGGAGTTTCCAGCAATTAAGGACGACGGCGAGGCTCTTTGGCCTGAGTTTTGGCCTGTTGAGGAACTTTACGCTAAAAAAGCTGCTTTAGATGTGCGGTATTGGAACGCTCAATACATGCAGAACCCCGTGTCGGAAGAAGGGGCACTAATAAAAAGAGAATGGTGGAATATGTGGGAGGAAGACAATCCTCCTAATTGTGAGTTTATTATTATGTCATTAGACGCTGCTCAAGAAGCAAGTAATCGTGCAGATTACAATGCGCTTACGACATGGGGAGTATTTTTTAATGAAGAAGTTAACAATTACAACATTATATTGCTCAACTCAATTAAGAAACGCTTGGAGTTTCCGGAACTTAAGAAGCTCGTGCTCGAGGAGTATAAAGAATGGCAGCCTGACGCCTTCATGGTGGAGAAGAAGTCCAACGGAGCGGCGCTATACCAAGAACTTAGGCGTATGGGTATTCCAGTGGGGGAATTTACACCGGGTAAAGGTCAAGACAAGATTGCACGGGTCAACGCTGTTTCAGATTTGTTTTCCGGAGGAGTCGTATGGGCTCCGAACCATCGGTGGGCGAAGGATGTAATAGAGGAATGTAATGATTTTCCTAGCGGAGCTAACGACGATCTGGTAGACTCAACTACACTAGCTCTGTTAAGATTCAGGCAGGGGGGATTTATTCGTTTACCAAACGACGAACCCGAAGACGATTTCTTGTACAAGTACCGCAAAAAAGCGGCGTACTATTAAGGATAATATATGGCAATTGATAAAGCAATAGGACAAGCCCCGTTAGGGTTAGATCAATTATCTGAAGATGAGGGTCAAGAGCCAGCTTTAGAGATTGTTATTGAAGACCCAGAATCAGTAGAGATAGGGGTTGATGGGCAACCCATACTAAGAATAGAAGAAGATGAAGAAGAGGGAGATGACTTCGGAGCCAACCTTGCTGAGGAGATGAGCGAGTCTGCACTTCAGACTTTAGCTTCAGACTTAACAGAAGATTTTGACAATGACGTTGCCGCACGCAAAGATTGGATACAGACTTATGTAGATGGTTTAGAGCTATTAGGTCTAAAGATAGAAGAAAGAAGTGAACCTTGGGAAGGTGCTTGCGGTGTATATCATCCCCTGTTATCCGAGGCACTTGTTAAGTTCCAAGCCGAAACTATGATGGCTACATTCCCAGCAATGGGACCTGTTAAGACCCAGATTATCGGGAAAGAGACTCCCGAAAAGAAAGCTTCAGCCGCCCGTGTTCAAGAGGACATGAACTATCAGCTTACAGATGTGATGCAGGAATACCGACCTGAACATGAGAGACTCTTATGGGGATTAGGTCTAGCTGGTAATGCATTTAAGAAAGTTTACTTCGATGCACAGTTAAATAGACAAGCGGCGATGTTCTGCCCAGCTGAAGATGTGGTTGTCCCCTATGGTTCTTCTGACTTACAGTCAGCTGAAAGAGTAACGCATGTCATGCGTAAGTCTCAAAATGAAGTAAAGAGGCTAATGCACGAAGGGTTCTATAAAGATATAGACTTGGGCGAGCCGACCAATGTAATGGATGAAGTAGAAAAGAAGATAGCTGAAAAGTTAGGCTTTAGAGCTACTACTGACGACAGATTTAAGTTATTAGAGATGCACGTTGACCTTGATTTAGAAGGATACGAGCATGAAGATGATGATGGTGAGCCTACGGGTATAGCACTGCCGTATGTGGTAACTATTGAGAAAGGAACTTCTAATGTTCTTTCGATTAGACGAAATTGGAATGAAGATGATGAAACATATAAGAAACGTAATCACTTTGTGCACTACGGGTATATTCCCGGCTTTGGTTTTTACTGCTTTGGTCTCATTCATCTTATTGGCGCTTTTGCTAAAAGTGGGACTTCCATTATTAGGCAACTTGTTGACGCCGGGACATTATCAAACTTGCCGGGTGGCTTTAAAACCCGTGGAATGCGGGTCAAAGGAGACGACACCCCGATAAGTCCGGGGGAGTTCCGTGATGTGGATGTACCTTCAGGTACTATGCGGGATAACTTAATGCCGCTGCCTTACAAGGAACCAAGTCAGGTTCTATTTGCATTACTACAGAATATAGTAGAAGAAGGTCGGAAGTTTGCCGGTGCTGCTGATTTACAAGTATCTGACATGAGTGCGCAAGCACCTGTCGGGACAACACTAGCAGTGTTGGAGCGGACTTTAAAGACTATGAGTGCGGTTCAAGCCCGCATTCACTATTCGATGAAACAAGAGTTTCAGCTACTAAAAGAAATTATTGCCGAGAACTGTCCAGAAGACTATCCGTATGACCCGATTGATGGTGGGCGTATGGCTAAAAGGTCGGACTACGATAACGTATATGTTCTGCCGGTATCCGATCCCAACGCAGCTACTATGGCGCAAAAAGTAGTGCAGTATCAAGCAGCTCTACAACTCGCCCAAACAGCACCGCAGCTCTATGATTTACCGCAGCTTCACCGTCAGATGTTAGATGTGTTGGGAATCAAAAACTTTGAGAAACTTGTGCCATTAGAGGAAGATATGAAACCTCGTGACCCTGTTTCTGAGAATCAGTATATGTTGACTCAAAAACCTGTTAAAGCCTTTATTTATCAGGACCACAAGGCACACATTACTGTTCACATGGCAGCAGTTCAAGACCCACATATTCAGCAATTAGTAGGTCAGAATCCTCAGATGGCACAAGCTATATCAGCAGCAATGAGTGCTCACATTGCGGAACATTTAGGTATGGAATACCGTATGCAAATTGAGCAGACTATGGGTACGTCTTTACCGCCGTTTATTGATGCGGAAGATAAAGACGAGAATGAAGCAATGACCCCAGAAATGGAAGTTCAGATATCACAAATGGCTGCTCAAGCAGCACAACAGTTATTACAACAACATCAACAAGAAGCCCAGCAGAAGAAGGCACAAGAACAGGCGCAAGACCCATTAATCCAGCTGCAACAGAAAGAACTAGAGATTAAACAAGGTGATTTACAACGCAAGATGCAAAAAGACCAAGTGGATGCACAACTTAAAGCTAGTCAACAGCAGATTGAGCGTGAAAGAATTGCTGCACAGCAGCAAACAGCAGGGGCGCAGACCGCTCTAAAGATGGTAGCAGATAGAGAAAAACTAGATAGAGCCCATGAATTAGAGGGCTCAAGAGCTGGTCTAGACATGATTAAACATCGTGAACAACTATCTCACCAACAACGGATTGCAGAAAAGCAATCAAACAAACCTAAATCTAAAGGAGATTGATGGACAAGAATTTGGAATTTCTCTTAAGTGAGTATAAAGACCGGATGCAGTTTTTAACAGCTGGTCTAGCTCAAGGCAATATACCTACTATAGAAGAATACAGATATGTATGTGGTCAGCTACGAGGTCTCGAAGCCGCATGCTTAACAATTGTAGAGCTCAAAAACCGATTGGAAAATTCAGATGACTGAAACACTTGATTTATCCCAAGCAATAGATTTACAAGCAATTATGCACAAAAAAGCCGAGGAAAAGGCTACACAACTTCCTAAACCAGCAGGTTATCGCATACTCTGCGCTATTCCAGAAGCAGAGAAAGAGTTTGACAACGGCATAGCCAAGTCAGACGAAACAATGAGGTTTGAGGAGCTATTAACTACAGTCTTATTTGTAGTTGACTTAGGTCCTGATTGTTATGCTGATATGGACAAATTTCCAACTGGCCCTTGGTGTAAAAAGGGTGACTTTGTATTAGTAAGACCAAATGCTGGTACTAGATTGGTTATACATAATAAAGAGTTCAGAATTATTAATGATGATTCTGTAGAAGGAGTTGTTGATGACCCACGAGGAATTAGGAGAAAATAATGGCTAATTTTGATAAAGAAGATTTTAAGTTTCCAGATGAAGTGGAAGACGATACAAAGAATGTAAAAATTGAGGTAGAAGAGGATGAGATTATCATCGAAGTTGAGGATGATACACCCCCAGAAGACCGCAATATTGACCCTTTGCCCGAGTCACTAAAGGAAGAACTTGAGACTGTAGATAAGTCAAAAGAGTATTCCCGCAATGTAAAAGAGAAGTTTACGCAGTATAAAAAGGCTTGGCACGAAGAGCGTAGGGCAAAAGAAGAAGCTTATCGTGAGCAAAAAGAAGCTTTAGATATGGCTCAGCAAATCCTTGAGGAGAACAAAAGACTTAAGGGAATGTTGCATTCAGGGGAAAAAGAGTTAATCTCTACTTACCAAAACTCCGCTGAAATGGAGGTTGAAAAGGCTAAGCGAAACTACAAAGAGGCTTATGATTCAGGGGATTCCGACCGTATGATGGAAGCTCAGGAAGAAATGATCTCTGCTAGGATAAAACTTGACAAAGCAAAGAATTTTCAACCAATCACTTTACAAGAGTCAGGAAATGATGTAAAACTACAAGTAAAGCAGAATCAGCAACCTGCACAAATGGACCCTAAAGTTGCTGCGTGGGTATCTAACAATCAGTGGTTTGTGTCTCCCGCTAAAAAAGCGATGCGCAAATATGCTGAGGGGGTACATGAAGAGCTTGAAGAGACGTATGGTAGAGGATACATCGGAACCGATGAATACTTTAGCAAAATTGATACAGAAGTTAAACGGCGATTTCCAGAAGAATTTGCCGACACACAAAACGATGAGGACGATAAGCCTCAACGTACAAAAACTAGCACGGTAGTAGCTCCCGCTAGACGGAGTACGTCTTCTAAAAGAGTCGTGCTAACCAAGTCGCAGATGAGTACCATTAAGAAGCTAGGTATTAGTCCAGAGCAATATTATCGTGAACAACAGAAATTGGAGTCCTAAAATGGCAACAAACAGATTAGATAGAGAATTAGAAAACCGTACCGTGCAGGAACGTCCTAAGCAGTGGATGCCCCCTGAGCTTCTCCCTGAACCGGATAAGCAACCCGGATACGCTTACAGATGGATTCGTGTCTCAACACTAAACGCCGCAGACCCACGCAACATCTCATCCAAACTGAGAGAAGGCTGGGAACCCGTTGGTCTTGAAGAACAACCCAAGTACAGACTGCTAGCTAGTGGAGATGGAAAGTTTAAAGACAACATCGAAATTGGCGGGTTATTGCTTTGCAAGACTCCGATTGAATTTGTAGAGCAGCGTAGTGAATACTACGATAAGCAAACACAAGCTCAGACGGAAGCTGTAGACAATAATTTAATGCGCCAAAGTGACCCAAGGATGCCGATCTTTAAAGAGAACAAGTCCTCAAGTAGCTTTGGAAAAGGTTCTTAACTTTATTAATGGAGATTTAAATGGCAGCTTATCCTGTTGTTTCAGGCCCGTATGGGTTTAAGCCCGTTAATCTTATCGGTGGTCAAGTTTTCTCTGGTTCGACTCGCAATTTGCCGATTCAGTACAACTATGGCACCGCTATTTATTACGGCGATTTTGTAAAACTAACGACTGGCTATGTAGAAATCTTAGCAAACACTATTTCCAGTAACGTGGCAGTAGGTGTTTTCTTAGGATGCTACTATACCAATCCTACAACTAAACAGCGTCAATATGCGCAATATTACCCCGGCAATGTATTAGCTGGCGATATTACTGCAATTATTTGTGACGATCCAGATACAGTGTTTAAAGCAGCTGTAACTACCGCCGCAGGTTCTTCAACAATTGGTTCAGCTTCATCAATCATTGTTGGTCAAAACTTGGCTGGTAATACGCTAACTGGAAATGCTACTACTGGAAACTCCAATGGTGCGATTGTTGGTTCAACTCCAGCTACTTCTACTGGTAACTTCCGTATATTGAACTTAGTTCCTGATACTCAAATTAGCTCTTCTGCTACTTATGTGTCTGGTACAGGTACAACTACACTGACTGTTGCTGGTTTGGCTGTTGGTCAAGTTATTCCAATCGGGACAGATGTATTCAATGTAATTAATGGTCAGTTGCAGTTTACTGGCTCTTCGGTTACAACGGCTGCTACTGTTACTTCAGCTACTTCACAAGCGCTTACTGTAATTGCTTCAGCGGCAACTATCAGCACGACTTACCCGCTTGCGCTAGTACAAACCCCAGAGGTACTCGTAAAGATTACTTTTGGTGCTCACCGCTATTATGTAGCTTAATCTAGGAGATATTTAAATGGCTATTTCTCGTGCACAACTACTGAAAGAGTTACTCCCCGGATTGAATGCATTATTCGGTTTGGAGTATGCTCGCTACGGTGAAGAACATAAAGAGATTTACGAAACAGAAACCTCTGAGCGTTCTTTTGAAGAAGAAACAAAACTGTCTGGATTCTCAGCAGCTCCTGTTAAAAACGAAGGCTCCGCCATCGCTTATGACAATGCGCAAGAAGCTTGGACAGCTCGCTACAACCACGAAACTATCGCCCTTGGCTTTAGCTTGACTGA
>JAUKPS010118466.1:0-20145 GCA_032273165.1 Chlorellidium tetrabotrys
TTGCCGACGTTCATCTTCATTGCTGCAGCAGTAACCTTCATCGCGTCATTGATTTCTGCAGCCCCACTGGATACTGCCGAACCAATCAACGTCACGATATCCTTTTGGCTTCCCAGCAAATCGACCTGATTGTCTCTCGCAAACGCCTTAACAGCCGGAATATTTTCTACTCCGATGTTCGCCGCCTGCTGAACCAAGGCACCTTCAACGCCCAGACCTCGCTCAGCGATATCCAACTGAATCTGCCGCTGCTTTTCCCATTCCTGAGTGATCTGCGAAACAACCTCATGCATACCGACATAGGTCATCACCAGAGTTTTTGCCTGACCTGTGATGGTCCCCATCAGACCGCTAGAGTCCTTCTGGGTCTTCACGACCTTATTGATATCCTTGTCTAGTTTGCGATACTCAGCAGCAATCGCATCAACCTTCTTTGACTGCGCAATGTATTCCTGCGTGCCAAAAGTCAGCAGTTCTAGCGCAGCCTTGGCTTTCTTTAGTTCATACTCGACCTTGCGGAATGATCCTATTGGCGCAGTCGCCGCTTCCGACAATGCCTCGCCGGCCTTCTTCGCATCGTCCTTTACTGCCTTCAGGCGAACCTGAAGCTTAGCGATGATGCTGTTCAGGCGATCGAACTCGGCCCCAGGACCAATTGCGGATCGCTTCTTTTCGAGAAACCCGATCTGATTTTGCAAGCCTTCCTCGGAGTTCGCGGAGACCTTCCTGAACTTTGCGCCGCCACCGGACGATGAGGCTTTCCTGTAATCGGCCTCTGCCTTTTTCGCGCGTTCCAATTCCTGTCGATACCGCTGAATTAAATCTGTCTGCTCTTTGAAGTTAGCGTCGTTGTACAAATGCTGATCTTTGAATAGATCCCGTTCCGCCTCATTCAAATCCTTTTGAATAACATCGGATGGACGATGCTTGTACAAAGCCTGCTTCGACGCATCCGCAGCCATCTTTGCACTCTGGCCAGATGCCGCCCGCTTATTCGCAGCCGCAACGCGATCGTATGCATCCTCGAGCTTCAATAACTTACCGGTGAGTATCGTGTATTCCGACGAACCGGCGATTGATCCATCGCGAGCCTTCTTTGTTCGTTCGATCGCTTCCTTCAGCGCAGTGAACGAGTTCTCAAGTTTCACGACCTGAACTACGGCAGCCGATTCGCCGGCAATTACACCCTTCAGGTTCCCTTCAATAACCTTGAACTGAGCAGACGCTTCCTGAAGCTTTTCGACCGCGGCATACCAGTCCCGCAGATTGGTCGCATCCTTGACTGCCTTGGTGTATTGCTCAACCCTAGCGCGAACCGCATTCCATGAGTTCCCGTACGTCTTGTTAAACCCGGATGCCTTGCCGGTCAAAATCGACACCTGACGCGCCAACTTCTCGTTCTGAGCCGCCAACTTGTCGTTGGCGATCTCCATCTGAGACGTGTCAGCCAGGTATTTTGCCGTTACCGTATTGCCGCTCATCGTGTTGTAGCCTATGCCTTGAAGTCGCGGACCAATTCACACTTCCCACCGAACGGCGAATAACGAGTCTCATCGTCGTACGTGATCTGGATGTCGTAATCGCCACAGAACGGCGACAGAGCAGCATCCACCTCAACCTCGACATAAACCGTCGTATAGGCTGAGACACTGCCAGACGCTGCCGTATGCGTGATGGTCTCTGGATCTACAGTCCCCGTCACGACGTCGATCGTCTTAGCGTTCGACAAACCGAAGTCGATGGAAGCAATGCCGGTTCCAGTCAGCTTGTCGTAGATGGACGAATCGGAATCGTTGACGTCGATTCGTTTCGCTGTCGACCTTGCCGCCGAGTACGTGTCGCCGATCTTCAGACTGATTTCAGTCCCGAGGTCTGCTCGCACGGTCATCCTAGTACCGGCACCGATCAACGCCAATTGGTTGCGTTGTCCTGCCGTCAATCCAGCAACCGCAATGATGGCGATCGAATCACCGACGGCGATCGTGAATCCAGGGGTTGACGCCAATGTCAGCGTCTTCGTCGAACCGACATAGTCTGAAACCAGCGCCCGGCATTTCTGCGTCTCTGTCGCAGAGTCAGTGATTACGACAAGCTGATCGTTGTAGACGTCGTTGTCTGCTGAACCAGCCGTCAGAGTGAATACGGTTTGCGATGATAGCGTTGCGATCGTCGTGGATACCATGACTGCAGCATCTGAACCGCCACCCCCACCACCAGTCGTCCACGCAGAGTCACCACGATCCCGGATTGCCTCAAGTGAGTCTGTTGTATTCGACGCAGATCCAGCGCCCGAGCCGCCATTCGCATTGAGTTCAGTCAGTTCTGTTGCATTGTCCGTTGCGATCGCAGCATCCTTTCGGAACAGCAACTGGATGTACTTCCGCACCTTCGTCGTCAGAGTAGTAAACAATCCTGGGATAGTTGTGCCTGTGTCCGTCTTTACCGAGGCGATATCAGCCGACATTGAAGCACCTGCCGGTGATCCCAGGCGAGCCATAACGGCATCCGTCGCCGCTATAATCAAAGACTGGTCAGCTGGATCAGAAGGCAAGTTGTCTGTCTTTGCCTTGATCGCCGCGATATCGGAATTCGCTGGAGCAGTGTAATCGGACGATTTCAGAGGTGCATAATCATCCTGAGTTCCATGAAGTTTGACACGAGCAGCGGAGTCCAGTTCCGCTAGGCGCTTCGACACGTAGGTTCCGACCGCCAAAAGCAGAGTGACAGACTCATCTGGCTCGCTCACTGTGTACCCGTCAAACTTCACGACGAGCCGATACTCGCCCGCCGCAATGTCTGCGACAGTGCCTGTGTGGCGACCTTTCAGCGTTCCATTTTCTGCGATGCTGGCCAATGTTGCACTTAGCGTCGTCCCTGAAAACAGAAACGCGGTAATCGTGCCGCTTCCGATCTCAGACGGAGAAACGGTGTCGAATTGGATCGTTTGGGCTACCATTGTTATCCGATCGTCGCTGTGCCGTCTTGATGAAGATTAACCGTCTTCGGCGTGCCCATGCACTTATCCGGTACGCCGAGCTCTGCCGTAGTCTTACCGATCACATGAGCGACGGTCGCAATCTGCTGCTTGTTGACTGATGCAATCGTGAAGAACAACGCGGCCGATGTGCCCATAGCCGCAATGATTTCATCTGGCGTCGCTTCCTTCGACTCCCACACTGCAGACCACCAATCAGCGTGATTTCCAATGCGTCGACGGCATTCCGCGTCAACTAGACGCAGCATGTCCGCAGCAATTCGTTCAGCGACTGGTGGCTGTGTTTCTGGGATCTCTGGAAAAATTGAATCAGTCATTGCTATGTCCCGTAAGCGACCTCAAGACCCTCGACAACTGCCACCCAACGCCACGTTTCGGCAGTAATACCAGTGACGTTGATCTGCAGTGCATCGTTGGTGTCATCAGCAGTTATCGCGACGTCGGTGCTGGCATTATCCTCAATATCTGTTCCGATCGTTTCTACAGATCCAACCAGAGATGTTGTGCCGCCGACGTTCTTTATCGCAACCTTTCGCTTGTAGCATGCTGCTGCCGAACCGTCAGATTTAATGCCCGAAACGAGCACATCCGCAAACAGGATTTTCCCGGACGTGATTGTCAGTCTGGTCGACGAGCCGTCAGCGAATAGAGTCGTAGGTGTGTTGTTCGTTGTCTTGTTTCGCAATACCCACCCAGCTCGCTGTGCGTCCCCTGCTGCTGCGAAAATTCCATTCGCAGACGCTCGCATTGAGTAGCGGTTCGCTAATGCACCGACCCCGTAAGCCACGGTATTTTGAGCAGATGCCGTGGCTCCCTGGGCAGCAAGCGAATCTGTCGCACTTGCTGTAGCATTGCCGAGCGACACAGACCGCAGTCCTGATGCCGTGCTGTTATTGATTGCGAATGATTGATTCCCAGATCCTGCTGCATTGATCCCGACTGCAGTGGCCCCGAATGTCGTGGCGTTTGCAAAGTCGCCAATCGCTACGGTTTTTGCGGCTGATGCCGTGCTGTCGCTTGCACTCAGGCAGATCGACTCTGCTCCACTGGCTGTGCCGCGTCGCCCGATCAATATTGATGGAGATCCACTGGCTACTTGAGCGGCTGCCGTTCTCACCGTCTGCAAATCAATGGCATTTGTTCCGCGAACATTTCCGCCAGTCGTCGTTCCATCCGGAGCCGCCAGGCAAAACGCTCCAGCCCCTTTCGGCTTTATGGAAACGCTGACATCTGTCGTTCCGCCAGTCGCTTCAATACACGCATGATTGACCGTGTTATTTGGGCTTGCCGTCAGGTTGTCATTGATAATTATCGACGAGCTCTGCAGCGTAGACCCACCAGTACCGTCGGCACGAAGTGCTGCATTGTCCACGCTGCCAGTTCCAGACAATCCGCTGATGGCCAGATCACCCGAACCCAAAAGAGACGAGCTGTTTACCGTCTTGATGTTGGTCCCGGAAACCAGCGTTGCCTGCTTTGCGTCCAGTGCCGTTTGCTGTGCTGTGCTGACGGGTTTATTCGCATCACTAGTGTTGTCGACATTCCCAAGACCAACATCACCTTTCACGAGGCTGAGTAGCGTTTTCTGTGCAGCCGCGTTCGCAGCCGTCAGCATGGACTTGCCCGCCGCAGTCGCGTTCAGAATCAGTTGCACGAGTGTTGGTTTTGCAGCCATTTGGACAATTCACCCGCAAAGAGCAGCGGAGTCGGTTTTAAGACAAATCCCAATGTTTTCGATGACGAGCGGATCAACAGATCCGATCCTCATTCATCAAACTTCAGACCGAACATCATTCCGTAGGCTTCGGAAATGTTTCTTGCTGTCACCAACCGCATTAGGTGCACAACTTCCGGCGTAATGCGGTAATTGATTCGCAAAGCTCGAATGACTAGGTCCATCACCTCAAGAGGATCATAAGCGACCTTCATTGACATCTTGCCGTCTGTCTCGTCGACCACGAAATCGGCGTATCTCTTCTCGCATTCCTCGGAGTACCAAGACAACTCACGGATCGGAACGTACTTCCATGTTCCGTCATCGTTCAGTGCAATGTCCTTATCGATCGTTGCGGGAGTCGGCAATTTCCATTTGTCACCTCGAAGGTCAATCCATTGCCCTTTCTGCATATACGCGCGACGCAGCTGGGATTCCGTAGGAAGCTTGTCCTTCCAGACGCCAACCATATAGCCAAACTTCGACTTCATCCACTCCTGCAATGCCGGCTTGAATGAAATCTCATTATCTCCCTTCGATGTCCAAGCAAACAGGATTCCGGCCTTCCCGTTCGGTGAGTCCTCATCTGAAACGGGAAGCCCCGTGCATCCAGCGACGTGATCTTCAAGGCCGATCTCCCTGAAAACCTCCTCTGTTAGCCTTCCCTTTGCCAACTCGTTCTCTACGAACACCAAATAATGTGCCACGACTGCCCCTCTGTTATAGCCTATACCCTACGCAATAGCCTGTGACACTGCTGCCACAAGTGCCTTACCTGTACAACGAATCGTTACTGATCCGTTACCAGACTGTGCCGCGTCCAGAACATCCATCTTCACGAACGCGCTGGCGAACGAGAACTTGATGTGTGCTGACGATGCGTCATCCGTGTAAACGCTGCCATCAGCACGCGCCCGGAAGAACACTCGAACGTCCGTCAGTCCGCTGCTGTAGCGGTTGATGAACGAATGAGCCAAGCCAGCATCTTCACAAAGAATGTCAATCGTCGGCGTTCTCTGGTCGATGTAGTGTTTCATTGGGAAGATGCCGCCATTATAGCGATGCATCATCACCTGCATCCCGGGATTGATCACCAACCCAGTCAGGAAGTCGAGTTCTGTATCGTCGACGAACGCCTTGCCCAAACCAAATGTTGTCCCAAGACTCGCCGATGACAGCGATGCCGTGTTGGACGTAGTAATCGGAGCAGTGATCCCATCAGACGACTGAAACCGCACGTCCAGATTGCAAGTCGCTCCTTCTTCGCTGTCTTGGCGCACTTCAAATGAAGTCGGAACGATGAAGCAGTAGTTCCCGACCAATGTCAAGTGTGCCCCGCCGGATGCCAAAACTCCGCAATCCGCCCGTTTGGCGATCGGAATGGTTGTCGAGCTTCCACTGACGCACAATCCTGACGATACGAACGTTGCCGTATTGAGTGAAACCAGAGTCGCTACGTCTGTTGACTGCAGATTTACGATAGGCTCAGATCCACCAAGATAAATTCTGGCTGGATCAGCTGAACCAGAGATGCGATCAATGATGACTGCTGCGGAGTCGTTGTATCCGACAGACCGGACATTCTTGCAGAACGACACATCGTAGGCTACATGCGGCATTGTATTACTTTCTGATTACTCGTCGTGATCGTTCTCTGTAATTCGCAGTGCCGGCCAATCGCGTGTACCTGCGAATGTTTGTTTGACCGTACTGTTCCATCTCTTGGTTCGAGATCTGTTCCAACTCAACCTTGGACTGCTCCCACATCCGATGCTTTTGCGTCCCTCTCATCTTGACTGACCAACCACGATGGGTTGCCCTCACACCGCTTCGTGCGGATGCCAGGATAATTCTTCTCAGGTCCCCCCTCATCACGTTCGGATTCCGGTGACCGTACAACTTAAACTTCGTCCTATTGTGCTTCGCAGTTCGCCTCGCGTAGTCGTATCGCTGATAGGCTCCGAACTCGAAGTGCAGCGGCATCGTCTTTTCAGCATGCTCGCCCCCCTGTTGCCGGAAGATGTCATTGAACAACCGTCTTGATGTCCGTGCCGTCATCGTATTACTGATGATTTCGACGGCTTTCAAAACGGCAACCATGACTAACCCCTGCAAATGAACTCGATATCCGCCCCCCAAATCCTTCGTCGCTGGTTCTCCTTCGGATCAGATGGAGAAGGCACCTGCAAATAGTTGATCTCTTCAAACTGAAGATTCGTCGGCGTTGCAGACATCGCCGCTAACTCGTCTTCGATGGCTTCGTAGATAGGACCACAGTACCGGAATTCGGCATCGTGCGTCATTTCGACATCGCTCGGAATCTCAATCTCAATGGATAGGATCAGCCTAGGCTGTGTCGCATAGCACGCTGCTGACGTTCTGACCTTCCTTGCACCCAAATTCCAAATCGCCACGCGAGGCATCGCCATGGCATCGTATGTCTTGTTGTTCTTGTCGTAGTCCTGGCAGCTGATGAACCGAATACTTTCCTTCGCTTCCGTAGCATCTGCCGCGCCTACGATCTCCTGAAACGTTGCACTCTCACTGACCATTCGCTCCATATGGAGGTATGGCTGATAGAGACTTTTGAAACCGCTCATCGCCCGCCCCGATATCCGACATTAGCCGACGTCGTCCATTGCTGCTCACGTCGAATCACGAAAATCATCTTGTTGCCGTCCTCTGGCTTGCGTTCGCGGTCATACTCCCACTGATCACCACGAATCCAGAGAGAGTCACCGTATTCGATGACAACCGCTTCCTTGAAAATCAGTTTACCTTTGCCGGTGACGCCTTCACCGCGTTCAATACTCGATATAGGCAAATCCAAGTCGACAACAGCCGACACTGGATCCGCATCTGCATCACCGATCGAAACGTCTTCACCGTTCCATGAAACATGGAATGGCGTTCCGAACATTTCTTGAAAGGCTCTGTGACTCATTTTACTTCAAACGTGGCGACCGAGGTGGAGGGGCAAATTCCACATGGCTGAGGGGCTTCCCGGTCGCCACGATTTTTCAAGGGTTCATGTCAACGTATGCATCCCTGCCGCTTGTCACGTCATACAGCAACTTCCCGAGGTACGTCCCAGAACCTCCCGTTGCGATAATCGTCTGTGCCGTCAGGTTCACATCCACTGAAACACCGGCACTCAAGGTTGCTCCAGCTGGAGCCTTCACAATGCCGCGAATCTTTACGGTTGCGACTTCACCGGCATCTACCGGTTCCATGTTCTGAACAACACCAACTCGACCACAATCTGTTTCGACGAACTGACCACAGGTCAAATCGGCAACGGCAGTCACTCGTACAACGTTATCATCAGATACCATTTCAGCCATGACTGCCTCACCGTTCGATCACTGTCAATTCAAAGAATTAAATGCCAGCCCAAGTTCCGGCTGTCCCGTCGACGCAGTACAGCAGGACACCCTTTCCGCTGACTGAACTCAGTGCAGCGTTCGCCGAACCACCGTTGATCGTTCCACCGGTCGGAGGATAGACCTTCAGGATTGCAGCAGCAGTGTTCGTCACGAAGATTCGTCGGCCTGTGACATTGTCATCAGCATGTAATCGAACACCCTTCGTGCCATCGGCACCAGATGTCGGATAGACTTCTGCAGTTCCTGCTGGCAACACACCAGCGTCCCCAGTCGCGGACCCAGCAGCCGCCGTTGATGCTCCAATTGCTGCTGTCGCTCGCGGATATTCGTTCAGGCTAACCTGAGCTTTTCCGCCAGAAGACACAGTTGCAACCAGAGTTCCGCATACAAGTGTCGATGCCGTGCCAGCAGTGTTGACCTGCTTCGTAGTCAGATTCACGCCGACAAGGCATGGAGCGGTCATTGCTCCGGCGGCGGTGAACTCGACGATCCCCTTCATCTTCAGCGTTGCCACGTCACCGATAGCGACTGGCTTCAGGTTCTGGACGACACCAATTCGCCCATCGGGTGCCACCACTGGCTGACCACATTCAAGTGCAGCAGCGGCGGTCAACCGTACTACATCATCATCTGAAACAACTTCACCCATGACACTCTTCCTTAGAGAACCGATGACTGCTCACCGGATTGTGATTAAATGTTCGAGTACCAGCCATGCTGGTTTCTCTTGAACCCGTTTGCTTCCGTAAGCACCGGGGTAACGGCCTCTTCGGTGAGACCAGTCTGGGACAGGATCGTCTTCAACTGCAACTTGCCCTCGGTGAGAACAGTTCGCAGGATGGAGACGACTTCTGCGTCAACTTCAGGGGCAGCCGATTCCGTCTCAGCCACCTTCTCGCCGGATGCGTCTCCTTCTGAGTCAGAAGACTCGTCAGACTCAGCATCCGTTTCCTCGGCGATCGTCGTTTCTCCGGCTGCCACGTCAACCTGTTCAGGTTCAGGATTTGATCGCGGGAGATCCGGATCAATTGCCTCACCGAACTGGTTATCAAACAGCCACTGAAAACTACAACCGGCTTCCTCTCTTGTCACCACCTGTCCGGCACGCTTGATACCACATGACGGAATGGTGATGTCCTCGTGCAAGAGGATTGCTTTCGCTTCTGAACTCATGACGCTTACTGCCCCGATAGAACCTATTTGAAGGCGGCATCACACTGCGTGATGCCGCGTTATAGCCTATACAACAAACTAAGCTGTTGCTTTGACGATACCCTGGTAACTCTGAACGCCGACACCAATGTCGAACTGTACGTCCATCGCCAAACCGTACTGGCCTGGAGCGGTCAGCGGCTTCGTGCTCATCATCGGCATGCGGTTTGAACCCGTTCGGTAACCGACGCACATACCGTACGCACCACCAGCGGCTGCCAAGTACCAGGTCGTACCGGCACCAGCAACAGCAATGTCCGTGCTCGGGTTTGTGAACCCGATGTTCAGACGGCTGTCTGATCGTGTTGCGATATTTCGCAACCGAAGTGGGTTTGCAGTACCGTTCGCTGCGGCGGCTTCGCGAATCTCCGCTGACTGCACCAACTGATCGGCAGTGAAACTCAGCGTTTCGCTTGTGATCAGAACACAGTTTCGAAGATTCAGAGGCAGACCACCAGCACCGCGAGCGGATGCCAATGTCGTTACCGCAGTCTGCAGAGTCGCAGCAGCCAGCGCCGAACTGGTGATCAGGTTGCTGTGGTCCGCATGGAACAGGGCAACACTGTCTGTCGCCAACGCGGCGTTTGTGGACAGAAACCCATAGACGAGTGACGGTCGCAGGTCATTGACACCGCGAGCGTATTCGTCCATCGTGGTCAACCAAGCGTTCAGATCGTCGTCGATCAGGTCCTGACGGTCGACAACCAGAGTGTTGCTGTATTCAGCAACGCGGAACGATTCCATCGTATCCGCAAAACTTGCCTGTCGGGCAGTCTCACCACGGTTTCGCTTCTTCAGGCGACCGCCTTCGATGCGATGCAATTCCTGCGGCTTGAAGTTCTTGACGTCCATCTCACGGCACCAGCCCTGAGTCGAGTCGCCAAGTTCAGCCAGATTGGAAAGCAGCAACGCACCCATGGTCTGAGTGTAGATGGTGCTCACCGCTGGCGTTGAAAACGCTCGAACTGCGATTTCGTCGTAATCGCGAGCATCGAACTCGACACCAGACGCTCGCATTGCATCCTGACAGATGTCAATTGATGCATGACGCTCGTACTGATAAGCCTCGTTGACGACACGTTCGTGCGCTCGCTTCTGCTCTTCCGTGACCTGACTTGTCATCCGCTTCATGCGAAGCTGACCGGACCGAGCATTGTACTCGATGAATGGCAGCAACTTTGCTGCATTCTCACCACCGAGTCGCAGTGCGACGGCTGCCGTCAACACGTCAACCTGAGCAGGCTTGTCACTTGCACGACCACCGCGGCCCGGAGCAGGCGCGTCGGTTCCAACAGCAGGCGACTTCGCAGCGCGGGTTGCTCGAATGTCCGACAGAAACTGAGTCCGTGCCGAATCCAAAGTGCAATTTGGATCGTCCAGACACTTCTGCAGGCATTCTGGAGATACATCGTCTCCAGCCAGTTCACGAATCGCTGTCTGGCGTTCGCGTTCCGCTCGGATACCTTCCTGTCGGGCATCGCTGCGGATCTGTTCAACGTCAACTTCGGGTGCCGTCTTATCGTCGGCAACTTTGGTAGTCATACTACCTTTCCTTTCCTGTTCGCCGCCGGCTTCGGCTGGCACTTCGTTACTGACAGCACCCACCACGGGCACTTCTGTTCCAGGGTTCTCTGTCCCTGCTGTGCTTTCACTCGTGCGAACTTCACCGTTCGTCACGTTGATCACGACTTGAGGCGATGAACGCAGCGGTTCAGCCAATGTCGCGATACTCGATGTCTCTTCGACGGTTGTCGTCACCGTATCCGACGGATTGGCATCTTCCTGCGATCGCTTCTGTTCTCGGCGAATACGAGACTCTTCCCGTTTCGCCAAATACGATGCCTCTTCGTCTGTGACCTCGGATGACAAACCATCAATGTCACGGCATCCGCGGACCTTGGCTTTCGAATCAGCACCAATCACAACCAGCGAACCCTCCTCGGCTCGCCATTCGGTACAGACACGCATCTTGCGTTCTTTTGAAGCGGTGAAATTCCGGCCTGCAACCGTTGCTGATTGTCCCGGACCAATGTCGACGTATCGCAAAACGGTGTACCCAACGCTGAGTGCGCGGCAGTGACCGTTCTTGTACTTCCGGAACGCCTTCATTGCGTTCTCGTCATCCTCATCGAAGTTACACGTGACAATAGTGTCAGTGCCTTCAGTCCGGATGTTGGACATATGACCGTACACGTCGTCCAGTGAATACCGTCGATGCGAATCCAGCATCGGGATCGTTGCATCAGACTTGCGACCAGATGCCAGCAGCACCTCGTCCATTCGCTCCCAGTCCTTCCAGTCCCACATCTGAACAGCCTGCTCAGTAGATAGGACGGCATCGATCGTGCGCTTTTCTTCATTCGCCGATTCAACTCGGACCTGAAGAGACCGCTCGCTACGACGGATTTCGCGAACCTTCGACTTCTGTCGCTCTTTCGCTTTCTTTGGGTCAACGAATGTCACCATGAACCATCTCCAATGACTTAGACAGCCATTCCAGCCGTCTTGGTAATCTCAACATCCTGCGAATCGAACATGTCAATCACAGCAGGGTTAGACTTCTGCATATTGTTGATCAGCCAGGCATCCCCGAACCCTTCCTTGACGTCGTTCAGGTGCTGCACTGTCTGCTTGAGCTTTGTGACCATCTCTTGTGGTCGCATTCCGTCTTCAGCCCAGATATCAATCAGGCTTGTCGACATTGACTTCAGGTCCATGTCCCGAGCTTTTGCTTCCTTTGCCGGATCCACGTGTGGAAGACGCTGAAAGATTGCTCCGATCTCAATCTGAACCGGACGCATCGGGATCATCTTTGCCAGTTCTGCCTCTCGGAGTACGTCATTCAGTGATGGCGTGTACTTCCGAAGAATGCTGCTCTGATCTCGGCGAATCCCACGCTGATAAATCTGAGCATCGAACCGAGCACTCGAATAACTGTGCTCCTCTGCACCCAACCGAACGATCATCAACGGCATCTGCGTTGCTCGCCCAACGTCGCGGAACCGCTCATTGCGAAACTCGACGTAGTTGTTCCCTGGATGCTTTGGATCAACCTGAACAGCCGCCTTACCCTTTGGAGCATTAAGAATCTGAGCCATACCGGCTTTCACCGATGACCAGATACCACCAGCCCTACGAGGACCACCCTTCTGAGGTGAATCAGGGAACTTGTCTTCGAACACGATACCGAAGGTAGCTCCTAACTTTGCGGCTTCCATTGTCAGCTTGTCGAAGTGCCGAATGTCAGCGATTGTTGGCAACGCCGATGCCAACATTGGAACTCCGCAGATCTGACCAGGTTCACGAGACCGGAACCGATGAATAATGAACTCAGCCGGAATAGGCTCAAACTTGTAAGATCCCGCGAAGGAACCGAACTCGTCAGCCTCAAGAACGTGATAACGCTTCTTCCTTCCAGACTTAGCTCGTTCAATACCGAGGGTCACACGACCACCGTTCACGGGACCATATAGCCTATTCGTGAACACTCGCTCTGCATGGATCGGATTCCATCGCAGACGGATCGTGTTTCGCCTCCGGATCGTCTCATCATCCGTTACCTGAACAATCGAGTTCCCGGCAGTCCATTGCTGACAACAGTCCATTGTCAGAATTTCAACACCAGACAACTCGCCGTTCAGATCCGGCATCTTGAACCAATCACTCAGAACCTCTTCAGCTGCGTCAACGTACTCCTTGAATTGCTTCTGCAGCCGAACACTCGCCAGCAGTTTCGCTGGCTCTTTCGCCAACACTTGCCACGCTGGCCCATCAGGCCCCACGATGTCAATTGCATGCGTGTCGATCATTCCCTCTATTGTCGGGTTCGTGCTCGCCTCATACGCGCACCGAGCCATCAATACGGGAAGGCTTGAAACAAGGTCTTCATTGATTGTGCGACCAGTCACATTTTCGAACTGAGCCGCATTCAACCGAGTCGTATCAGCCGCTTCCCAGCGGCGAACCGACATATCTGTATTTGAAATCACTTCCGGAGATGCTTCCTGAGCAGCCCCGAACAGTGCTGTATCATCATTGCGATTGAACATGCGAGTGATTAGGCCGAACATCCGCACGACCCTCCACCACGAACACCCTCGTACTCAACATTGCAAATGTCGAGTTCACATGATCCATCCCCCTGAGCCAGTATGTCTTCTGCTCGTTTTCGCAGATTGCGAATAGCGGCACGATCCCACTCTAGGTCCGACATATTGCCGATACGGGAGTCAGGCACAGTCGACAGAATAAACTCTGCCTTCGTGCATTGCTTCACAACCGCAGTCCAGTCGTCATCCTCGATCGCCTGAAGAGCGATATCGCGGATGTTGGAAAGTTGTTGCGCAATGTCTGTACTCATATCAGGCACGTCGTCCTATCTAATGACGTTCGCCTGACTATTGGTCAGATCACCGTTTGGTCAACGAAAAGATTTTTAGCGATCTTGTGTGGTAAGATTGCACACTAAAAAAGCCCGATGGAGTGAACCATCGGGCTTCTGTTTTCGACAGATGTTGCGTGCTACAGATCAGTCACGCTTCTCTGACGTCTTCTCAATTACACTGATCGCATGCGCTGCATTCAATGCTGCCTGCGAATACTTGAGTGCCTGATCCGCAGCATCACGATGCCCGGGATCGACCTTTCCTGCTTTCTCAATCAAAGCCTTCACCTGATCAACCAACGATTCATACTTCACGGGTTCTATCTCCGAGAAATGCCGTCAAAACGAAAGGCCACCGACTAACGGCAATCGCCAATGACCGAAACAAACACTCATTACGACAAACGATATCCAGCCTGCCAAATCCCATGTTCCACCGCACGAACGATTGCCTCTTCAAGCTTGTCGTCTATCTGGAACTTTCCTCCAGAGCGGAACAGTATCCCGTGAATGACCTCATGAAGCAGGGACTGTTCGGCAACATCACCTTTGATTCCAGATCGTAGCCATATCGTCTCGGCATCATCATCGCACAGCGCGAACTCCTTCATTCGCTTACGGCGAATCTTGTATTCTCGTCCGAGAATGCTGATGCTTCGTGGAATCACCGAACGTCTCCCTATCCGATCTCCGTGAACGGCGGCTTACAGTCACCATGTTCCATCTGAAGGCGTTCCAGCATCACCTTGAACTGCTTTTCTGCCATCTCCATCGTGACAAATGACTTCGGTGGTCGATCGTCCTGGAACGCGACCGGCGCACCTGCTTCCGATTGCATCATGCAGTCCCTGAGCACAGTCAGGCAGGATATAACCTTCGTGATATGATTCAGGCCAGACTTCTGATCAATGTCCTCGCCCTCCCACCAAGCATCCAAGTGCCGGCGAGCAGCGTCGTAATAGACTGACGCCTGAACTCCGATCTTCCGGTAGTTGTGATCTCGATACTTCCAGCCGCCCTCAAACATTGCCATACCGACTTCCCAGAGGACTGGCAACGGAATGCAGTGCTGTGGTGGCTTGGTGACACCAATGATATCTTTCGGGTTGATCTGATTGTGCTCATTCGTAATGTCTGGGTTCTTGGCTGATTCAGCGTATAAGACTTCATGACCAGCCCACTTGGCAATCTGCAACTCAGCGGTGGCACCCGCAGAATGCTCCCACCCCGGGAGAAGATAGATCGCGCGACACGTCAACAACGCATTGATGTAACGCCTCATAATCTCCTCCTTGGTCCCTGCCGCTGGAGGAATTACCGACCAGTCATAGTCAGCCGGAAGCCATGATGGATCGAAGCCGGCGTCCCGATCAATATCAGCCGGACTAACCGCAACGAACTCCGGCCAGGAATTGAGGGAATCGCGAACCGCGTCGAACGCTGGAAAGTTGAACTGAGGAATGCCACTCATCGGACCTGCGATGTAGATTCTTTTCTTCATGCCCGTTCACTCCGCAAAAATCTGTGTCACGTCGACAAACCCTCGCCGACTATCAACGATCGCCGTTGTCTGAGACGGGCGCTGTGTCGCAAACCCGCCGGCAATCGAATACGCATTCGGCCCGATCAGGCAGCCGTTCATTACGGCGGCATCAATATGGAAGTGCGTATGGAAATGCCCGAGAATCGTCTTGGCGGCTTTCCACCGCCGATCCCAGTTCGCAATCTTCTTAGCCAATGGGATAAACACCCCGCCGACACCACCTTCAAATCGGATGTCATCACCGTGGGTGAATCGGATAGGAGTATTCTCGATCTCCATCTCAATAATGCTGCCCTTTGCGATCACAAACTGAACCGCCTTGTCCTTCTCGAAAAGACGTGCCATGTTGTGAAACGCAAGCCACTCCCAACTATGGTTGTATCCGTCGGCGAATCGCTTCCGGTGAGTTGTGCGGCCATGGTTCCCCATGTTGCAGACGATCGTCACCTTGCGAGGATTCAACTCCTTCCGGATCCTCTCAATATCCGCGAGCATCATATCCTGAGCGAATAGGATCGCTTCAGCTGGACCGCGGAAGTTGGTAGCTTCGAGTTCCTGATGAATGGCTCCGGAGATCATGTCGCCACCGAGCCAAATCACAATTTCCTTCCAAGGGAAGAATCTCCGCTGATTTTCCAACACTTCGATGGCAGTGTTGATGACGCGATCGTTTCTCTTGGCGGCAATCTCCAGATCGTACTTGAACCCCATGCAGACGTCCGGATCCACCCGTTCCTCAAGGTGCAGATCGCTCAGCATGAGAATCGCTGTGCAGCCGCTGCTCTTACCTGATTCGGTCGAACCGATCTTGTAACGCCGCGCCGGATTGTACGTTGCCTCAACAAGCTCGACTCTTCCCTGGAGGTGATTCACCTCATCAAGCATCCGGCGAGTCGCTGACTTTTCCGATTGCAGATCCACCTGAAGCCGGCGGATCTGCTGAATGAGTCTGTCTCGGTCCTGATTCTCCTGGACCTCTGCCGTTGCGTCGGCTATTTGCTCCGCGACGTTCTTGGCTTTGCCTTTTGGCTTTTCTTCGGCTTTGCCTTGTCCACTATTGCCTGAAGTTCTTCGTCGGTCATTCGATCGTACAGTCGCTTGAACGTCCCTTGGTCTGGCCATTTCGCGTAATCCTCCTGATACTGCTTTTCTGCAATTCGTTGAAGAGATCGATTCAATTCAGCCATTGTCTTCAGCGGGAGTTGACCATGACGGAACAGCAGCATTCCTTCTGCAATCATGGACTGAAATTCAACCGATAGCTTGAATATGAAAGCCTTCTCCGGCCTCTTGTCCGCATTCTCAATGATCTGATCACGCAATGAACTCATTATGCCCCTCCGTGTTCAACACCAGTTTTGTCGTACGTCTGGCTTGACGCACGACACCGATCGGGATCAAAAACATCTGCACAGACCATTCACTCACCAGCCATTCCCGTTCGGTAAACTACCAGTCACAGCCGATTCAACACGACGATCTGTTTGAAAGCAAGCATGATCGTAGCCTATACGTCGAAATTCATAAAAGGCATTACTGAATCTAACCACCGACCGACAATGCTTCTTGGCATTTCTTTTCAATGTCTCGCATCGCCTTCGACCGGCTTTCACCAGACAGGTGGTCGCACGAAGCCCACGTCTGGACGATTCGTAGTGCCCGCTCCAGCTTCCTGACTCGCGATTCAATATCTTCTTCTGACATATCACACCCATCACCTCGTCTGAATGTCATTCACTGGAGTCGCCAATGCTCCCGGGATCGGAATATTGCGTTCTCGCAGCCACTTCAGGATGTCTTCCTTCCGGATCCGGCGACTTGCGCTGATCGGATCACGGAATCCACCGAGCCGCCCTGAATCAAACTGAGCAGCCACTGTCCGCGGAGCAATTCCGAGGATCTTTGCTGTCTCTTCCGTATCGTACAATTTCACCATAAATCACCGATTTTCCTTCTAATTTGCATCCATTCGTAGCATATACGTTCACAAATCACCGAATATCGGCTTTTTGTGTCAAAAACTTATGATCGCACAACAAACACTTGTGCCGACGTTGCCTCTTCTCCGGATTCGTGTACAGAATCGTCGTGCGATACGATTTGCACTCAGGACACATCGCCGTCGGTGAAAACTTCTGCAAAGTCGTCAATGGAGCCAGTGTCGGGATCTCACAGTAGTGGTCCTCACCGCACCGCTGACATCGAAACGTGCCGCTCTTGCCTACATCAAGTCCATCCGCATCGTCAGATCGATCATCCGGCCCAGCAATGCGCAATAGGCTATGCGATCCGCAGTTCGGACACCCGTCGTCATCGTCTCGACTCATCAGCCCCTCCCTTGCCCTACGCCTTACCGAACAACGGACCATCACCAACGACACTGAATCCATCGTCGTCAGCATTTTCGTCGCTCAGAATGTCCTGAAGGAATGCCCAAACCTTCCGAGACACATTCGCATACGATGTTGAGTCCAACAGGTGGTTGTCCTGGCGAACTTTTTTCCATGTGGATTTCAATTCGCCGCTTTCACCGCTCACCATCTCAACTTCCGCCGTCAGGTGACGCACAAGCTGACGGACCTGCATCTGAGTTCCCTTAGCAATCAGCATCACATTGTGGCTTGTCCTGTCGCACTTCAGCGCCGCATGGACTTCTGACTTGCCAACGGACGCATCGCAGTGAACCACCCATTGCCCATCAAGAAACTTGATGTCGTATCCATCGCCAATGAACTTAACCGTCGATGACTTTCTACTCGGCGCTTTGTATTTCTCATCAATCAATACGCCTTCGCCGAACCCCTTCAGCGGCATCCAAAAGTCATCTTCCGCACAAACGAGATCAATGATCATTGGCTTCCAGCCACTGTCCATCATGGTCAACGTGACAGGAAACATTTCCTGCGAACCATGAACCGGGAACCCGTCCATGAACATTTTCTGTAATTGTCTGCCAGCGGACAATATTGCATCCTGCAATGGAATGTGCTGAAGAACGGGTTCCTCGCCCCATGCAACGATCCTGGTACCTGCGTAGTCACCAGTCGCAATCACAGTCCAATGTAGCGTCGTTTGTCGCACGTCGACGCCAGCAAACAGCCTCGTACTGCCAGCCGGAGCAATCCCGAATTCTGCCGACGACAGCCTATTGGTCAAAGCGACACCATCCAGAGGATCAATCGCCATATCGTCTTCGTCAGTCGGCCAACCGAACACACCCTGCGAGATACGGCGATTCGTTGTCGCCCTGCGTTTCAGGTCCTGCTCGTGCTTTAGTCCGAACTCTTCGACACCGATAGCGCCAGAGTCCGCAAACATGTTTGTCGATGCCGTGAACCGATAGCTCAACTTCCTCGTCGGTGGAACGTCTCCAATGACCCTCCCCCTATCGACCGTCTGATCCTTGTGGAGAATGATCGCATGTTGCATCAGCTGCCGGCGTTTCGCATCGTCGATCAGGATTCCGCAACAAGGACAAGAGAACCGCGTCTTCTCTCTCGCCTCTTCCTCCGTTCTGGCATTCTGCCACCCAACCAGATGTTCCCTTTCTGGAGCGATGAATTCCTCGCATGATTCGCACGGGAAGTACGGCTGCGTCTGCGTCCCGTCTTTGAACCACTTCCAAGCAATATTGTTCGGAGTCGTCACCGTCGATTCACCGAACAGCAACTCTCTGCCCATGTGCGATCGCGTTCTATTTACCAACTGGTCGACCTTCGAACCTTCCTCGCTTCCACCAGCGACGTCTCCAAACTCCTTCATTTCAGTGATTACGACGACCCGTGCAGTCGCACCGGCACGCTGCGTGTCTCCGGCACCGGCGCCCATCGGAGTTAGCGAGTTCCCGTTCGACCACATAACAAGCTTTGGCGTTCCACCGGATGACCCGCTGCCCGTCTTCGGGATCATGTTCTTCAGGTCACTGCTGTTCAGTGCTGGCATGAAGTCTTTGTGCCACTTCCCTGACCACATTTTGTCGATGTCAGGCAACCCAAAGATGATGTCCTCGCGCAAATTAAAGTTCACGTGCAGAACGTATTGGACGAGGCTCAGGGACTTACCCACCTGGTTCGGAGCAACCAGCATCGCCGATCGCCAATAGTCCGTGTCCAGCAATTCCAGGAACAACGCGGTCGCCGGCTGATCCTGTCGGCTATACGGCTGACCGACCTTTGGTCCTGTCGGATATCGAAAATGCGCCTCGCACCAGTCCAAAATCGGAACTCGCTGCGAAGGAATGGCATACCGCATGGTCGCCTGAAACACCCGCTTCAGGTTCCGCTGGTACAGATAGTCGTTCATGCTATCTGTTGACGACGCGCTATCGGAGATCGTTATCACCCGACACCCCGCTATTCATCGACGACAGTTCTTCCATCGTATCAGTCACGATTCCTTCCATTCCCCTGCCGACCGGACGACCCGTCTCTCGCGAGATAGACTCGAGCATTTCCCTAACCTTCCGGAACATCCGCCCGAGCAGGTTTTCCACGTGGTGAATACGAACAACGTCTCCCATCTCTCGCTCGTACTTCGCCAACTTGATCTGATACTCCAAACGATCCATCGGAGTCTTGAATACGGGATCCTTCAGTGACTCATCCGCGGCAGCCTCCGGTCCACCAGCCGACTCTTGCCCGGGCAGCTTCACGTCCAGACGGAACGCCAACATCTCGAAACTCTCACGCTGCACCTGCTTGTCCGCTCGGTTCATCAGATACCAGAACACAACATCCCGAACGCAAAAGTTCCCGCGGCTATCCTTCTTCGGAAATGTTTCGGTACTCGTCCAACTCCGAAGAGTCGGCGGCGATACACCGAGCACAGCAGCGCATTGACTCGCCGACATATGCGTCAGTTCTGACGTCAACCTCTTGGCTTGCTTACCAGCCACAGCGAAGCCCCTCGCTA
>JAUKPS010118577.1:0-20136 GCA_032273165.1 Chlorellidium tetrabotrys
CAGTAGATGCGCCAGGCGTAACATTTGGCGTAGTTCCTCGTAATACACCGCTATATTCTGCATTTAAATATGGAATATCAGGTGATATATTAAATGGTCTAAATGTGCTTAAAACATCACCTTTGTTTGCATCATATTGACCTTTAATAACTTTTCCATCAACATTAATGCTAGTTTCTTTCCAATTTGGTTCTTTAAACATTTGCTTCATTAATTCACCACCCATAGCCGATGCTTTAGGGCCTGTAGAAGCAAGCAATCTAGCCATAGCAGCTTGCGGATTTGGCAATTGCGCTTCAACAGCAGATGTAGCTGGCGTATAACTTGTGCCAGGCATAAGGTAACCTTCATCATCACGAGGTGCAAATTGATTTTCAGGCATTTTGTAAGATTCTGGAATTGCTGGTTGCGCTGGTGTTCCTTGAAATAACTGCATACCAGCTTGCAAATCTTCCATATCTTTTTGGCGCAACGCTTTAGCCATTTCTAATTCTTTTTTATCAACATCTTCAAGGTTTAATTGCCCAGAATATTGTTGTGCAAGGTTTCCAAGCATTTGCCAAGGACTAGCGCCAACATAAATGTTGCCAATCATTTGACCTTGAGGTGTTTGTGAACCTTGTTTTAAAAGCATTTCTGCTAATTTGCGTTGACTTGCAAATGCCCCTAATTCAGGATTAGCTAGTAATTGGTTGTAATCGGTAGCCATATTAAATTCCTAACATGGAGTAATTAACCATCTTATATCCGTTATTAGCTTTAATAACGGCATAAGGAATAACTTTTTCAACTTCTTGCGCCATAACACCAATGTGTTTGCCATGACCTGCAATGTCTTTAAATTCAGGTTTGTAGTCAAATTCGTAAATATTTAAACCATTTGGCAATGCACCTACAGGTTTAATATTTTCTTTCATACGAATGTCTGAAAATGTACCTTTTGGTGCGCCCAATGCTGCGCCACCCATACTAAACAATCCTTGTATCATTGCGTTGTTTTGTGCATTTACAGCATTAGCATTAGCTTGCTGAGATTGGTTTGTAAGACCCATAGCGCCCAAATAATCTACGCCAGGAATTGTAGTTGTTGGCGCATAAGTAGGAGTTGCTAAGTTTTTAAGCAATCCTGCTACTTGTGCTGGCAATAGATATTTAGCCATAGCTTGAGTAAACGCTTGTTGCTGTGCGTTCATGCCAAGACCTTGGTTTGCAATTTGTTGGTTATATGCCAATTCATTTGCAGACATATTTTGCACATTAGTACGCAAAGGTTGCGTAAATGACTGTTCTTGACCAGCAAGATTAAGCCCAACTTGCGTAGCGCCTTGACCAAATGCTTGCTGATTAGCACGCAATCCAGTATCCATACCACCAACAATAGCGCTAGTTCTTGCATCGTTTTGTTGCTGTGCAAGAAGTTGTTTGGCTGTTTCGTAAGCCTTAGTGCCTGGCACAATACCTTGATTGGCTAACTGAACATCGGAAGCCTGTGATTGACGCTGTAGCGCAGGGTCAAGCCTACGCATAATGGCAGCTTCGTAAGTTTCCCCAGGATTAATACCATAAGAAGGTAGTTGGGATTGGTCAATTTGCGTATTTACATTGTACTTAGGCAACGGCAAAAGCTGAGTAGCAGGGTTAAATTGCTGTTGATTTAAGCGTGAACCATAGTAGTTCATGCTTGGCATATCACCTGTGCTATTAAATGTAGGGGATTGAAACGCTGAACCGTATGTAGAAGCTAATTGACCGCCTTGGGCATTAATAGCGTTTTGAACAAATGGCGCAGCAGTTGTATTCATGGTGTAGGTAGGATTACCATACTGGTCAGTACCAGTTTGTTGGTAAGTTGAATTACCATAAGGCGTGACTTGATTAATACGGTTATTAGCCGCATTAGCCGCAGCAGTTTGCTGCGCTGCACCTGTATAGTCTGGCGTTGCTACAGTCTGAGGACTGCCAAACAATGTATTTGTTACGCTACCTAAAATTCCGCCACCGCCACCCATATTAAACTCCTTTTAGGGGCGTTTGAATGTCTAACCAGCGACAATTCTCACGCCTCATTGCTAATATCACTAAATCCCCATCTTGGTGGGCATCCTCGATATACGCTTTATTTACAAAACCAAGGTGTCGGCTTAACTTTAACGAGTCCTCATTATTAGAGGAAACTGTTGCAAGTATAACGCTAACTCCTAGTTTATTAAAGGGATAATCAAAAATTGCCCATAAGAAGTCTTTGGACATCCAATTTTCACCTACCGAGGCAATATGGCAAACACACGACTTTGTGCGAAAGCCACAATACCCTACTACTGCTACTAAATTACCATCTATTTGCTGCCCTATACAGGTGGTATTCTTTGGCAATTTTTCGCCCAATTTATTACCCAACCAAGCACGCATATAGTCTTGGTCAGCAGTAACAACTTGCCTCAGAGAACACCCCCTCTTTCCATTACATAATCGGTAGAAGCCCAATGCACATCAATACCTTGGCTTGCTATTTTCATAGCTACACCGCCTGAATACCCTAATCCTGTAACGCCTTGCCATGACTTAGTAATGCTTAATGTGCCACCCCATTGGGACTCATCCCAAATAGCGTTATCCCAAGAACCAATAGCAGCGTTTTGGGCGTTAAATGACACCGTTCCAAGGTCATTTTGTGTAGCAAAGTCCACATTAATACCAGCCAATACGCCAGGCACACCATTGTCTGTCTGGAATATAGGGCGAATCATAGTAAAGCGTTTTAACTGACCTCTAGCGTCAAAATAGCTATAGGCTTGTTGAATATCAGCATTGATGTTATTGCCATCATCGCTGTAAGCGTTCCAGAAATGGCCTATATAACCTTTTCCGCCAAAGTACATTTGGTCATTAGACAATTCCCAACATTGGGCGCTAATATTGCTAAAACTTGCCCATGCTTTAGAAATGGTATTCATTACAAATTGCTGTGTGCCTGAGTTAATTGGCACATTAATAATCAGCATATTTTCGCTGGCATAGTAGTTGATTTGCCAACCAAAATTAATGCCATATAGCGTAGCAGCTTGAGAAATAGCGTAATAAATCTTGTCAGTAAGGTTAACCCTAGGGTCTAATCGGCTAGACTGCAATGAAGCAGCCAAAGGTACAAGACCATCTTGGGTAAGCAATAGAATGTCACCAGCAAACTTGTAAAAACAGCGTCTTGCAAATACATAACCTAATTGCCACACGCCTTTTAATGCCCAAGTTGCAGCATCATTAGGGTCTGTACCGTTATAGACAATTACCTCGCCCATATTGGTTACAAAGACTGCGTAATCGTCTGCGCCTTGACCAGCGTCAATAGTCCAAGTAGCCATAGCTTGAATATAGCCACCATTGCGTGCAATTCCACCAAATTCAAGCGGTAGTGCTTCACCAGCAATAGAGTTAACTGGCAAATACCAGACTCGCATACTGTTTTCTTCGGTGAAATATAGGCGATTTTTAAACAAGTTTACATTAACAAATTTGTTACTATTTACGCCTGTAATAGCGTAATTAATGCTATATATGCCTTGATAAGTAGCATAAGTGCCTATTGTGGTTGCGCCTGTAATAGGCGCTGAAGCCATAATGTAGCTAAATTCTGTAGCACTAATACGGATAATGTTATAAGTACCGTTGTACGCAGTAGGTATACAACCAGAAATAATAACTTGGTCACCTGTGATTAAATCGTGATTTACAGGGGTTGTCAGTTTTGCAACAATACCTGTTTGCACATTACTACTAATAGTTTGGGCAACTACTACATAAGACCCTATAACTGTAGCGTCTGTAGTTGGTGTTGTAGCCATTACATAACTAAATTGGGTATCACTTAATCTAGTAACAATAAATGTGCCGTTATAGTCTGAAGGTGTGCTTCCAGTAACGGTAATTTGGTTACCAGTTAATAATCCATGTGCAGTAGCGGTTACTGCATTAGCAGTAGTCCCATTGTGGGATAAACTGCTAATTGTTACAGCAGCAACACTATATGAACCTACTACAGTAGCATTACCACCTGGATTAGTAGTTAAAGCATAAGTAAAGGTTGTGGCGCTTTGGCGTGTGATGGCATAAGTGCCGTTATAGGCGCTTGGAGTAGCGCCAGTAACTACAATAATATTACCTGTATATAAATTATGGTCAGTAGCAGTAGTAACTAATGCGCCTGTACCTGTATTGGTAATAGAAGTAATAGCATAAGCAGTACCGTTGGCTGTAGCATTAGACGCTGGCGTACTTGCCATTGTGTAAGTAAACTGCGTAGCATTTAATACGGTAATAATAAATGTACCGTTATAGGCTGCTGGCGTAACACCTGCAACCACAATTTGATTGCCTGTTACTAAACCATGTGCAGAAGCAGTAGTAACTGTTGCTAAAGTTCCAACCCTTGTAATGGTTTGCATTACTTGTGGCGTGTCAGTAGAAGCGTTATTAATCCAATCTGTGCCGTTATAAAAGGTTGTAGCATCTGTACCATTACAAGCTACTAGGAAATGCCCACCAGCAGTAGTAATGTTAATGTGCTGCATTTTGTCATTAGAAATGGTATGCACTTGTGTAGCAGTTGTGCCTGAAACATCCCAAATCTTTGTGCCAGCAGCAGCAAATAAATCTTGCGTGCTTGTGCCAGCATAATTCATCAAAGAATTTACTGGTAATGCGTTACCTAATCCATCATTAATGCCTGTGCAAGACTTGGTATATCCTAGTCGCAACTGAACATCAGTAGGGGTAGGAAACATATTGTCCAAAACCACCGCATCTAACGGTGGCATTTCAGCAATAGAATCCCTAGCGTTCCATCCCCCAATAGGGCTAGAAACCGAGGCTGTAACTGCGGTGCGTGGTTTAGGTTGCGCCATAATTAGCTTCCATAACCAGTATCAGGGATATTAGCGTAGCCAATAAGCACTTTGCTTGGGTATGGTGCAAATGACAAGTTTGGCGCACCTTTGTCATTAGCTTTAACAACGCTTAAATAGCGCATATAGTCTTGGTTTAATGATGTAGTGTCAAAAGACTTTACTTGGAAATATTTAAGTTTTGTATAAATAACCATTAAACGGTCATCGTATACAGTTGTATCTGAATCTTGTGTAAAGCTATTTTTAATAGCACCGTCTGAAGCCCTTGCCCAACCTTTGCTACGGTATTCCCATCCAAGGTATTCATTGGTATTCATTGGAGGCCATATTTGGAATTGATTGTCCAAAATACGCCATCTAATGCGTGGGCCAGTTGAAATATAACCAGACTTTAGCCATTGCCATTGTTGGGCGCTTTCAGGCCCTAATGCTTCCCAATGTTTAGTTTTGTCCCATTGAGTACGGTCTGTTATAGTTTCAAAATCAGGCGGTAATGTATAAGCTGTTTGTGCTAATACAACACTTCCAGACCCAGTTCCAGAAGCCATTTGGCTTAAAACTATTTGTTTTGTAGTGTTATTAACTGACACTACATTGGTGTCTTGATTAATATTTGTGCCTGTAACTTGCCATTGGGTAGTAACACCGCTTAAATCAATGTTTTCATCAATCTGCAAAATATTAGAACCATTTACAGAAGTGCCTGTAGTATTGATAGCTTGTGTGTAGAAACGATATTGCACTTGAAGGGCTTGCCAATCATGTTCTTTAACCAAATCGTAACCAGCACCATTCATCAGCGCCAAGATTTGTTGAACATCTTGTGACTGATTTCCAGCTACATAGGTAGGTACTGATAGGTTAAGTTCTGCTGTGACTTGCTGAACCAGTTGCAACATCGTTTGGGACATATTAGGCCTCTACTACTTTCGGTTTGCGTGATTTTGGTGTTTTTTCCGCAACAGCAGCAAGTAGCGCTTCCATTTGGTCTTGCATTTTGGATAGCTTCGCATCTGTTTCAGCCTTAATTTTAGCATTTTCTTCTTTTAATGCTTGCAATTCTGCTTCTCTTTGTGCTACATCGGCTGAATCTGTGGCTAAATTAAGGAAAGCCTTGGCTTTTTCACGGAAAGAATGGGGTGACATCCCTGCAATCATGCCAATACGCTGTAATTGCTGGTCTGAACAATGGGCAACCGACTCTACTGTGTAGAATTTAATGCCTTTTAATTCATCAGCTTGACTACGAGTAACTAAAGGCCATTGTTCAATAGGTGTGCCAATAATCTGTTCTTGTCCTGCTACTTGGTTTTGATAATGCGCCCATTGGCGTGGGAATCTTGCTTGGTGAGAGTTGTTTGCATAAGTGTCAATTTCAGTCAAATTGTCGCCTGGGACACAAATACGCACAAAATCAAATTCTTTAAAAATCGGTCTACCTGCTGCAATAGACTCATCTTCTTGTTTTACAGACCGTTTATAGAATGTGACTGCTAATCTTGAATCTGCATTTCCTTCATCGGATGGAAGCATTGCCATTTAAATCTCCTAAGTGGTTAGGGTTATTAAAAAAAAGAAAAAGGGCTACCCTTGTGAGATAGCCCCGTTTTTACTACATCTTCAATTTTTTAGACTGAAGCCTTGCTAAACCAACCATAATCGCCAGAAGCCATTGTGGTCGTTGGTGCTTTGTAAGTACCAGCAGAAGCAGTAGCAACGAAAGTAGTTGTATTGATTGAACAAGTAGCTGTAGAAGCTGTAATAGCCTCACCAGCTTTTGCCCAAACATAACGCAAACCATCATTTGCAAAAGTTTGCACACCTAATGGGCCAAATGTAGCGCCATTAGTAGTAGCTTGTTCTGCAACGGTTTGAATATCTACCAGGTCAACACCTGCAATAGGGAGAGTTGTAAATGCCATGATTATTTCCTTTATTAATTAATTAGACAAAATTAAACAGGGGTTTCCCCCTATTTATTAGGTTGTCAATAAGCCTTGTAGGAAGCTGTTAGAAGCTGTAAGGTTACCTGCCCAACCATACAATTTCACGATAGCGTCTTGGTTAATCGACTGGCGTTCACCACCAATAGGAACAAAGTTGCGTTCCTTGTGTGGGCGCAAGAAGATGTAGTTTGTGTTCAACAAATACATATATGTAGCTGTTTCTTGTGAACCATAACCACCACCAAGTACCACATCAGCAGATGTACCACCACCGTAGAACTTCAATGAAGCAAATCCAGAAGCGCCTGATTCCTCAGAAGCGATACGCTGAATAGCTTGCAAGGCATTTACATAAAGTTGATACATTGTGTTACCAGCAACAATCAAGTCAGCCTTGTCAGTACCACGAATCTGCTTGATAGCAGCTTCAGTCATCTTAGCAAGTATGTTTGTTGTAGCAGGAGTTGTGGTTACACCAGTAGTGATTTGGTTCTGCCAGAAAGTCCAGTTAGCACGATTGATACCACCGTATGTGCCAGTTGTTGGAGTTGCGGAAACCGCAGCGCCTAGACCGTCAAGGTTCTTACCACCGTTACCTGTACCGTCACCATAAAGATCACCAGAGATACGGTTTAGCAAACGAGCTTCAGAAACTTGCATACGTCCATCTAGCAAGTCGATGATTGCTTCTTTGCCTGAGTTTTGCAACATTTCAAGGCCGCTCATTGTTACGCTGTCTGCGTACTGAGCAATCTTGTATTGAGCTGCAGAAATTGGGCTATCAGGAGCAATGTTCAAAACCTCGTAGCCACTATAGGAATTTGCGTTGTTTGTGGCGCTATCGTCATAAAACAGCTCCTCAAGGATCACGTTACCGCCTGAGAAAGGACGGACATTACCTTTTTGGTTTAGTCGCTGAAGAATTGCGTTGTTTTGTGTTAAGTTGTCTGCCAATTCACCGCTACGACTTTGAATCGTGGTAGCGATAATATCGGTAATGGCTGAGTTAGCAAATGCCATGATTATTATCCTTAAAAAAATGTGCCAAAATTGGCTAGTTAAACCCTACGGCTCATCGCTTCTCCGAGCAGGTCGGAAATTTGTGACCGTCTATCCTTTTTATCGCCTGAGTCTGTCACTTTTCCGCTAGGTGTAACGGATTTCGGACTAACTGCAGCCGCCTTAGCTTTCGCTACTTGCTGAGCTTTGGATGATTGTTGTTTAGCTGTACTTAGGAGTCGTTCCTTTTCCAATTCCCAAACATCATCATTCATACGCACAGCTTTTGCATAAGCCGTTTCTAGGTCTTGGGCTTTCCCTAGCTCAAGTAGTTGAGCCATTTCTTCCCTTACCACATCAAAATGCGGAAACTTCTCCACATTACTTCTTACTCGTTCAATCTCGTTATTTAGACGTGATTGTTCTTCCATTTGGAATCTACTTTTGATGGTAGATACCTCTTGATTCACCATATTTAACTGGTTCATCAGTTGTTGCGTGTACGCATCGACTTGCGGTTGTTGAGCAAGCTGACCGTCTTGATTTAATTGTATACCATAATCTTGTGCAAGTCGCTGAAACATTTGGACTTTTTGTTCCATCGGTGCTTTGGTCAAAATCATATGGGCGCGGCCAAGATTATTAATCCAGGCAGACGGACTGATATTTTGGGACTGAAGTTCAGGAATAAACGGTGCAATCGCGTTCTCTAGTTCCCTTGCTCTATCAGCTTCAGCCTTGTAGGTAGATACCCCTTTTTTATACTCAGATTCCCTTTGATTGGAATATTGGGCTAATTTGATGGATTCTTCTTTGGTTAACTGTTCGCCAGAAGTCAATTTATCCCATATAGGAAGGTACTCTTTCTTCCAAGTAGTAGGTCTTGCAGGTTTGTCTTCTAGAACATCGTCAGCAGCTTCTGCCACCATGTCAGATTCTTGATTGGAATCGTCTTGGCTACTGGTTTCTTCCGAACTACCTTTGAAACGACCTTTTTCGTCACGCTCGATGTCTTCTTGGCTATCGGTTTCTTCGTAACTGTCGTTTTCGGCTTGGATTGGGTCTTCATTTGATTCAATCTCCTTTTCAATAGGGGTTTCTAATGTACCTTCTTCGGCTGCATCCATTGCTGCCATTAATGTTTCTCTGCGGTCTAAATCTGCCATGTTTTTCTCCAAGTTGTCGGATTATCGTAATTTTTCGTAAGCCAATTCAGCGATTTGGCGTTTTCTTGCTTCTTTAGACTTGGTACTCATGTCTATTGATTTGTGTTGCATTGGTACATCGTTACCTAATTCAATCATTCGGTGTTGTTTTAGGTGACTTCTATGGTCACTACGGCTCTTAATCCATGATCCGTCTACCTGGCTTACATAGCCATCAATGTCAGACATCACCATTGCGGTTTCTTTTGGGGTCATTTCTAGTTTTTGTTTCCACGCTTCTTCAGCTTCAGGGCCTTCAAATGGTAGATTCCAGTAAGCAAGATACTTTTCCCTGTCATCATATTGCGTTGCATCATATTCTTCATGGTCAACCTTGCAATGGGGACATTTAACGGTGACTTTAACTAAAGCCATTACATTCTCCTTATGAGTTCAGGTATTTTGTGCATTTCTTCTTCTTCAACTGTGACTACAGAATCGTACCAAGTACCATGTTTCCAGCGCCAACACTTGAATTCTTTTCTAGGCATGATGCAAACGGTTTTTACTCCTAATGCACCTGCTAAATGAGCTATTCCTGTGTCTACGGTTACCAGGCCCTTACAAGCCTTTAGATGACTTGCGGTCTTAGCCCAATCTTGTTTCCACCCATCATTGGGTAATGGACTCCAAAACCTATCTTCTTCAGGATTAAAGGAATAAGCGTCATCCCCTAGTAATTCAAACATCTTTTCAGGGTTAATAGTGCGTACATAGTGCAGCAATCCCTTAGAAGTAGACCAATTTAAGGCTAGTTTTTTAGGGATATTGCTAGGGATGGCATCTAAATAACCTTCTGACCCTACTATTTTCTTTAAGTTGCAGGGGAATAGGGATCTTGCATAGGCCGGTGCCAGGCTGATGTAATAAGGTAGTGAAATAATCCCTATCCAGTAATCTGATTCTGTGGCAATGCCTTCTTCAGGCATATTGGTAAAGGTATCAACGCAATCCATCTGTCCAAATAGGGTATGCAATGAACCATGTTGTAAAAGCACAACGCTTTTAGCACCCATTACCTTTAAAAACGGTAAAAATCGTGAATATTGGATGATGTCACCAAAACCCTGCTCTGCTTGAACAGTAATGGTTTTCCCTAATAAGGATTCACCGCGCCATACAGGCATTTTTAACCGTTGATGATATGGCTGCGCCTGGTTAGCCATGATGGCTGGATGCCAGCGATATTCAAATAGTCTAAAACCTGCATCTAAACGACCAGCATGAAGATGCTCGTAGGCTTTTTTGTATTCCGTATGCGGATTTAAAGTAAGAGTGCTAATAGTGCTTCCTCATCATCTAATTCTGCTTGGCGCTTTGCTTCTAAGACCGTTAACTCTTGCTCTAATTGAGCCTTAGCCTGTCTTATCAGAACCGCATCAAGCAAGTCTTGTTTTTGTCGTTCAAGATTAGCGATGAGTGCATCAAATTTGGTTACTTCTGACGGTGTATCTTCGCTAACCTGTTGTTTGGATTGTATATTACTTTGTTTCGACTTACTTAATTTTGGATCAATTTGATTACGAATAAATGATTTTCGAGCATCTTGATCTGCTTTTACTGCCGCAATACGTTTTTCTTCTGCCTGTCTTAACTTCTTGTCGATTGCTTGGGCGCGTTTCCATTCTTCCTTAGTCCAACCATCACCACCCCTATTAGCAGTAACTACAGGGGTTATGACAATTTGAAACGCATCATTTTGGAATGCGTTGACTTGGAAAGCGGTCTGAAACATTAGAACGTGCCGCCTGATACGCCTACAAATTTAGTTGCAGTAATGGTCGTACCAGTAATAGCAGCTGGTGTAGTTCCACCAATGGCCGGTGGACTAGATAGATCTAATGTGCCACCCAATGTCAAATTACCTGAACTGGTTACCGTTCCGCTAAGGGAAATCCCTGAAACTGTACCTGTACCACCTACAGAAGTGACCGTCCCCTGTGGATTTGCAGCAGTTGTGATTGAGGTTACACGTCCATAAGTATCAATGGTGACCACAGGAATAAGGGTTGCAGAACCAGTAGTTCCTGCGGTTGCAACACCTGAAGCCAGGTCAATTACAGGGGTTGTGCCACCTGTAGATGTAATGCGGCCAGTTGTTCCACTTACAGATGTAACCGTTCCTGAACCCTTGTTATTAAAGGTATTCCAATCGGTAGAGGTCAAATAACCACTTACAGAAGTAGTCGCGGCTGGCATGGAAATGGCAGGAGTTGTGCCACCGCTAGAAACTACAGGACTTGTACCTGTAACACTTGTGACTGTGCCTAAGTTACCTGTAAGCAATACGCCATTAGCGGTTACTGTGCTTGCAAAAGTAGCGGCTGAATCTTGGTCAATGGTAAGAGCAGTAACTTGGGTAGTTGTAGTATTAGGTGTGACTTTAAATACAACCTTTGTACCCCTAGCAGTAGCACCCCATGCTTCAGTTGCTAAACCTTCATAAGATGCCTGCGGATAACCATCAGAAGAAGTCGTACCATAACCTGCAAGTTCAAACTTACCTAAACTATCACCGTTTTGTGGTGCTTGCGGTGCAGCAAAAGTACCTCTAAATTTAGTAACCCTAATAGCAGAACTGCTTGCATTGCTTGAATAACCACGCATTGCAATTCTAGAACTTGAATTGTTATCCCCTACTGCCCTTATTAGAATGGTAGGTACTGATGTAGTGTTAATACCTAAATGAGCAATATTGGTTACTGTTTGTGCGTTTAAATCTATTGATGCACTAGCGCCTGTATAAGGTATATAAGTACCTGATAATGAAGGAATATCAGTAGAAACTAATGCCCTAAATGTAGGTACTCCAGCAGAACCATTAGGTGCTGCCAATACATAATTAGCGGTTTTGCTTGCATAAGGGTTTTGGGTATCGCCATAGCCACTAGCAAGACTTATTACTGGAGTAGTTGTGCCAGTTGCTACGTTTACAGGGGAAGTTCCGCTAACAGAAGATACTGCACCGACATCAGTAGCAGTCAATACGACTGTTCCTGTGTATCCATTTACTGAGGTTACCGCATCGGTATTGTCAATCTTCTGCCAGGTTGATCCGTTATAGACCGCCCAATCTCCAACTTGCCAGTCTGTGATTCCGTTAAGGTTTGTTGTTCCTGCAACTGAAACCACATAGTAGTAACCCTTAGTACCGACTGAACTGGTAAGGGTAGGTGTGTTGGTACTTGCATTCCATGTTCCTTGATAGCTTAACGCTCCCAATACTGCGGCAGGTAATTGGCTAACAGGGACTGTTCCGCTTCCATCTAAACTTGCAACGCCATTAGCTACGCCTTTTGTTGCAGTTGCAACATAATCGCTAATAGTAACGCCTGACATTGAGCCACCAGTAACAGATATGTTATTGCTGTTTTGGGTGGACATTGTTCCCAATCCAGTAACATCAGTATTAGGAATGGTTGATGCCGCTGTCATAGCGGATGTGCCATTACCCTTTACATAACCAGTTAATGTGGCCGCACCTGTACCGCCATTGGCTACAGGGATAGTACCTACTAAATCATGGTCATCATTCCAGTTTGACGGCTGGACAATGCTTGTATCGCCAGCGTCAGGAATAGCACTTACAAACTTATGCTTGACTGTAATAGCCATTATTGGACTCCAATGATTTTACCGTCTTGACCTCTAATGACTGTCTTTGGTCGGCTATGTTGTTCATTTATTGAGTTTACTAACTGACTGATTGCATAAGCCATTTCTTGGTTACCGCGCCCAATCGCATCTGCAATAGGTTGCAGCGGATGTTCCATAGATCTAGCGGCTTCTTCTTCAGACAAATAAGCCTGTTCACCAGTAGATTCATCGGCACCAATACGAGCAACTTCAATCTTTGCACCGTTGTTGATATGAGCCAACATGACCTGAGTATTGCGTTCAGTAAGCATTCGCATCTGAGCAACCTTGAGTTCCATTTCACGTTCTTGGGTATTTCTTTGGTCTTCCAACTGGAACTTGAGTTGATTCTCTTGGGCCTGGTATTCCTGTTTAGCCTTCTCCAACTGCATCTGAGACTGCATTTTGACCTGTTCCAACTGTGCTTGCATCTGCAATTTCTGCATTTCTGCTTGTTGTTGCATCTGAACTTTTTGGATTTCAACAGGTGGCTGTTTAGGTTGACCCTTAGTAGCTTCGTACTGTTTACGCAAATCATCAGCGGTTTGGTCAATAATGCCTTCCAACTGTTTACCGGCCTTGAATGCAGTAACACCAAACTTGAGCATTTCGCACAACATTGGGGTCAACTCAGGACTTGCGGATGCAGCTGGTAATGCGGATTGCATGAATTGACTTACTGCGGCTAGGAACGCAATTCTGTCCTGTTTTTCTGCCTGTTCATCCTGATAAATCATGGAATCGCTAGTCACTTCGATACGGAAGTTCTTAGAGGCTTCGTTTCTTAGGAGTTCAATAGCTTTCGGTATAAGTGCTTGATCTTGTTCAGATAATTGCATTGCACCACTAATCTGTACCAATGTTTCATCGGTAAAGTGGTTGCAAATGATCTGAGCCTTGATTGTCAACAGGCTGGTTGCAAAGTCTACAACTGCGTGTTGCATAGTCTTTAGTCGACCTGATGCGTTATTTGACTTGATAATCTGAGCACCCAATGTCTCATTAGGATCTGACTGACCCCTTTGAATATCGGCAATACCCATCAATTCATAGATTTGACCCTTGACCTGTTCCATTGCTTGATAGCATTGGGCCAAAGCCTGTGCAAACGGAGTAATGTCTACAAGGTCAATCGCACCTTTCATACCCTGTTTTTCAGCAAAGGCTTGCCAGTTGTCTACAGGGATAAGGGTATTGTTTTCACCTTCTGAGAACAACCGCTGCAATTCGTTAGAAGAAGCATCGTATACACCGCGAACCTTAAGGGCATTAATCAAACCTTCAATACGGTCTGCCAATGTATCCAGTTCACGAGCCTGATCTTGGTAGATTACAAAGTCAGGGATTGGTTCTAGACTGTCAGTTGTCAGGGTCGAAAACAACGGTTTTGGACATGGGAAGAAACATTCGAGTTGCAATGGATCATCACGTTCATCGACAATCTTGCCTAATGACTTGGATAACCAAATAACCTTACCTGTTTCCTTGTCCCAAATCTCATAGATTACTGCCTCATAGATGCCTTCCATAGGCTTGTATGAGTTCTTGTCATCGGTTGGTTTAGTGTCTAACGGTATCTTATAACCTAGTTCTTCACCAAATCGTTCAACCAATGCAGGGCGCGACATATAGACTTTACGCCATACGCAGGTTACTTCTTCCCAAGTCCTAGCACCTGGCGAATGACCGAATTCACGCCAATGGCAATAGTCGACTGGCGCACATTCGTACTCAATGCGTTCAGGGTTTTCACGCTCCATGCCTTCATCTGTTTCAGCTTCATCTGAATCTTCTGTAACTTGGTATCCATCGTCAGGTTCTCCTTCTTTATCTGCTGCAAAATGTGGTTCATAGCGAACCCATGCTACGCCTCGACCACCTAAAAGACGGTCAAGAACGCTATTATTCATAGCTGATTTGTAGTCACCATAGTGTTCAATCTCAAATTCCAATGCCCTTTCGAGCATCATTGAGGCAACCCGGCCTACTGGATCGTTATCACGAAACCGCCTACTAACGTCAGGTCTAGGAAGTCTTGCAAAGATAGCTGGCTGAATAGTCTGAACATTGCTCCACAAGATGTTAAATCTTGCATTAGGATTGCGGTCGTATCTTGAATCATCTTTATATCGTTTGATTATTCGGTCAACTCTGGCTTCCCATCGTTTGAATGTACGTTCATAAGATGCGATTGTTTTGTACCAATCTTCATATGTGTGATTGACTGTAGCTTTATCGTCTGCCATAGATTTGCCCTAAATGTTGAGGAATTTGGCGAAATGTTGACTAATTTTAACTTAAATTCTTGTATTGGTACGGACTTTTGTATCTTTCCACAAATCATTTAAACTGACTTTAGTCTGTCCAACACTAACACCCTTCATTTCCTCAATCGGTGGTGGCAGCGGTGCGGCCATCTGCATGATCTGACAACCGTATGAGAATCCGTCACCGTCATGGGATGCCCAATCATGTAATGGACTAGAACCAAAGGTTTTGGTGATTTCGTTGTACGCATAACTCCAGGCCCGTAATCCATCCAATCCAACCTTGCACTTGGTCTTGTTGAACTTGACTCTAGGGACAATAACCCTTGCAGCGTTGATCCTGTCTGCAATGCTGGTTGACGGTGTTATATCGCACTTGTCCTTACCAAAGAACTTGAGGAATATCTCAATAGCCGATTCTTTAGCGGAAAACGTCTTGGTTCTAGCATCATGGGGTAACCAAATACAACCTAATGGGTTTCTACCGCCAGAAAGCTCGTACTGGCATAGTTTCTTGTGGATTCTATGAGCCCATTCTTCTGCATCTATACCGAATCCTGAGTCGTAATCCACGATGTTATAACCACCAACCTGTGGCTGCCAGAACCACCAAGTTGCGGTATCCCTACGTCCAATGTCCACGCTAATCTGTATTGGTTGACCATCAGGATCGAACTGGACATCATCTGAAATCTTGTCATTACGTTCAGACATGGTGATTTGACGGGCTAGAATCGCGCCCAAATTGGCCGCATCAAATGAACATAGGTATTCCTGTTCAAACTTAGACCGGCCGTAATCTTCCCCAAAGTCTGCAATGTAGTTGTTTAATTCAGACTCCAGTTGTTCAGGGGTAAATATCCCTGTCTGAGTTGCATCTAGTACTTGTGCAAACGCATCAGGGTTGTTTTTAGCGGCTTCTAGCGTGGTATATGCGTGATTCCTACCTCTAGGTGTCGTATTGAAGATCTGCCATCCACCGTTCTCCATCAGAATCGGTCGTAGGTAAGCCCTTGTTGCAGGGTTACTAAGAGCCCATTCGGAGTAAACAATACCTGCTGGTGGTGATCCAACCAGTTTGGATGGGTCATCTGAACCTACCGCCTGAAAGGATGAACCGTTCTTAAAGATAATCTTCATTTCATCGTTTCTAGTCGATGCCCTGAGTTCTATAGGGAATGCCTCATCAATACGTTTGCGGCCGGTATGTGGATTAATCGCATCCCAAATAGCTTTTCGTGCCTGGTTGTACTCAGGAAGCATATACCAGTATTGGGCTACCCTTTGGAAAGCTGCAACCGCTGTCCAATGTAGACCTAGTTCATCCTTACCTGATCTACGGTGCCATACGATTTCAGCGTGTTTGCCGCCTGATTGCATATAACGCCAGGCTGGTAACTGGTAATCTCTAGGAATCCAGTTGTTTGGCAGTCTGATAGTAGTCAAAACTGTACGGTTTGTACGATGATTGGGTTTTCTTTATCACCAGCGTGTTCGGTTCTAGCCAGTTTAGGTGATGCGAACTCAGCCAGTTTGGACAACATATCCAATGCACCTTTAGGGTCAGGTTTTGCATCCTCTGTACCTGCAGCTACTTGGGTTAACCATATGCCTACGTTCTCAGCATTGTCATCAAGGAGTTTTCTAACGGTTTCCCTGAACTCTTGTGTCACCTTGTTAGGAGCACCTTTGGGTCTACCTTTACCAGCGTTTCCCCTATTTTTACCTATTTTAGGCTCTGTAGTATTTGTCATATCCGTCAAGTGTTTGATTTCAATGGGTTTTATTCTACTCTATTTATCAAGGGTTGGGTCAAGCTGACTCTTAGCCCATTTGTCGTACTCTTTACCCATCATCTCTTTACGTTTAAGACGTTCATTGATCTTTTTGTTGATGATGTCGTACTTGCTGCCTACATTCTCCTCTTTAGGTGGAATGTGCTTTTGGCGTTTAGCTTGCATTTTGTCTAGGGTTGACTCATGTTCAGGACGTAACATGGCATCTTCCTTCTTGTAGGTTCTAGTCATATGTTTCATTACATATCCTTCATCTTATGGCGAATCATGTCTTTTCTTGTTGGTTTTGCAGTTTTGGCTGATTCTTTGAATGCCTCTGCAGTTGGAGCACCTTTGCTGCCTGGTTTACGCATCTTTTCACCTGAACCAGCGGCTATCCTAGCCTGTTTTTTATGGATATTAGCGTATAGACCGTTCTTCATTAGCATTTCCACCTTGTTCTAGCTGCTTTACCGCGTTCCCCTGTCCAACCGGCTGATCTTGCACAAAAACTGTCGTGTCTAGGGCCTGATGCCTGTGGTGCCTGTAAATTAGCGTTGTTTTTAGCGTTATAAGCTGCTCGACCCTTTGCAGTCATCCCTGCACCTTCTTCGGTAGATAAGTAATTCCTACCTTTACCTTTGGTGGTTGTAGGGATGGGTTTATCGTGCTTTTCTACTGCGGCACGAATTTGGTCTTTGCGACTCATTACATCTTTTCTTCACGTTTACCCAAGAACTTGCCATAGGCTTCTTCTAGGGCTGCTTTGCGTTTACCTTTGGCATTGTCACGTTCTACGTTTAATGCAATGGCGATTGCCTGACGTTTTGGACGTCCAGCCTTCATTTCAGCTTTGATGTTCTTGCCTACGGACTTTTCAGTACCTGACTTATCGAGTGGCATAGGGTATTCCCTTACTTGAGGTTTTTAAGTTTGTAGATCGTTGAATCAATCAACTGTGCAATTTCATCAATGATGTTCTGCAGTTGTGTTTCTTGTGGCAGGTCTTTACGAGCATCATCCACAAAGGTTTTGAGTGATTCTAGGTATTTGATTGGGTCTTTAGGTTGGTGATACGCAGATGGGAATGTTTTAATCTGTTCATAACAGCCCATATATGCCTCAAGCAGATCATCTACCAGATCCTGAACTTTAGAATAATATGACCCTAAAGCCTTGTGTTTACTGTAAGAATCGGTACTCCAATGAAAGAAATGGGTATTGGTAGCACTATGCAGCATGGTTGCCGCAAACATTGCCATGTTGTCATTCATAGGAATTCCTTAAAAAAATGCCGTATTTCTACGGCAAAAGTCCTCACGTTACTTCATTATCGTCCAAGATTTCAATATAGACAAGACATCCACCACCTTTTTTAATTTCGCCACGTTGGATAATAAGAACATCTATCTGTTCATCGTTATCAAATACACCTGCATCTGCAAGTGCATCCCATAAAGCCTTGATTCTATTATCAATATCCTGTTTTCTGCGGTCTTTAGGATACAAGGTAACCTGCATTTGTAACCTGGCAATGCCTAGTTTTGGTACTTGATACTCCGCAACGTAGTTTGAAACCTGTTCTTTGAAAAAAACTCCGGCCTTACTGACGTATCTACGATGACCTGATTGACCCCAATAATGGTTGACCGATGGTGGTAAAGGTAGGTTAAGAACCAACATTTATAAGCTCTTCCGTTTTCGCCAACAGGATTTCTTCTGTGATTTGGTGCTGTTTTTCCCAAGATTTCCTGCCGACTCCATGAATACCGGCACTTGTTCCTCTATGGTGAAAGGTACACAACGGAATAACAGGCGAGCTGCTTCTAATGCCAGCTCGTCTAATGTGATGTAATTCTGCTGGCGTTCCTTCATTGCCTTGATGCCTACATAGTGAACATCCCAATTCAGCGATTTTTCTGAGTTTTTGTTTTTCATTTTTCGTCATTATTCGCCATCGTAACATTCGCATGGCACATCATTAGTAAACATTTTCATTTGGGCATTATCTGAGTCAATCAACTCTTTCCAAGAATAATTCCTGCCTAGACCCTTAATTGCGGTAAAACTAGCTTTTGCGTTTTCTTCCAATGCCAATGCTCTTTTTATCAAATCAGGATGGGTTTTAGCCATTTCTAGTATTTCTCTAGGTTTTGAACTAGGACAAAAGAAACAAGCGGATTTGCCTGGTAATGGTAATCCAGCGGCTTTTATTGATTCAATACATTCATCCCTACCCATATTCCATTGAACTAATGGGTACTGCATATTGTATTTATTGGTTATTTTCTCATCCAAAACCCTGTTTGCACGATGAGGTTCGTCTGCATCATAACCAATGTATTTATTAACTTTTTCACCTTTGGCCCATATTTCCTGAACCATAGGATGATTTTTAATGTATTTGTCTTGGGGTTCACCTTTGAACTGTTGGGAACACTTTTTGTACCCAAAAGCAATAGATGGCAATGTTTTGTGTCCTAAACAGAATTGTTCCAGACCCATGTGTTTACTAGGTGTTTCAGCTTTTACATAAATTATTGACGGAAAACCTTTAGAAACCAACCAATCATTGAACATACGCATATATTCGTAGGTTTCAGGTCTTTCACCACCTGTGTCTGCAAAAGTAATGAGGTCACATGGGATGCCGCGATTGACCATTTCTATCAATAATGCGGTACTGTTAGTTCCAGCGCCATACGATACTATGTTCATATCATCAGTCTTTATTCAATTTGTCTTGCGGTATCCAGTAACAAGGCGGTCTGTTAGGGTCTTTAGTACCCCAATATTCCTGTTTTTTACCATCTTTTGCGTATATCCAACCGCGAACAATGTAAGTACCGTTCAATCCAGTAGTCAGATAGAACTTCTTATCGTCCCTGTCTTTAGGGTCAATTCTTAAAGATCCTGTCATCCAATGGGTTGTACGAACATCTACTTTACCAACATCAGGGAAATTGTGCGGCCGTTTGTTCCAATAGACACCAAGATACTTGGCAACTGCACATTCAGACAATGCACCTTCCAAATGTCGTTGCCAGGCCAATTCCATCTTTTCACCCATCTTTTCGTGGTTTTTCCATTCGATGTCTTCTAACTGTCTTTCAACTCCAACAGCTGCAGCAATACGCATTTCTTCCTTACTTAGGACTATTTTAGTCATCAGATAGGTCTTGTAGTTTTAATGCCATTTCTACCATCTTCTCTGCATTTTGATATGCCAAAGCCCATTGTTTTTTCTGCATAGCAGATTCATATTCATTGGCTAGTTTTCTGATAACAATGAGTGGTAATGCGTAATCTTCAGTCATTTAATAGATCCTTTGGGTCAATGTTTCTATCTCTAAATGCTTGTTTTAGCATTTCAATAGCTCGTTTTTCAATATTACCAACTGTATTTG
>JAUKPS010118688.1:0-20122 GCA_032273165.1 Chlorellidium tetrabotrys
TCCAAGTCATCATCACTGCGAATAAGTACGCACGAACTGAATTGTTTAGTAGGGGTACCGAGACCAGCAAGGACAGGGGTAGCAAGAGTAAATAATCCATCAGATGCGGCATTGTAATATTCCTTTATATAGCGCATTCTTGCACTGTTAGGTTCTTCACTATGAAACACCGTTGCGGCTGCAACCATATAACGAATTTGTGGTGTTTCGTATGTTTGTTTTGTACTACGATTACGAACAAGATATTTCTCAATTAATTGCTCAATGGCGGCATAACTGTATTGTTCGTCTTTGGAGTGGTCAAGCATGTCATCCATCTTGTCCCAATCTTCTTCACTATACCATTCTAGTAGTTCTGGTGTATATAACCCTGTAGCTACATTAGTTACTACGATATCATAAAGACGGGGAGGCTCATAGTTTCCGTAAACGTCTTTACGTAGCATTGATAGACGTTGTTTACCTGCTACATATTGATAGTTGGTGTGTCCTACATCTCTATTGTTTTCTACATCTATCAAGTCAACTACAGCACGTAGAGTGATTTCATCAATTTGTCTTGTTGAAATACCATCGTAGAAGTGTAGTTGTGATTTTATTTCTACCATTGAAGGGCTAACATCTGCTATCCCTACACATATTTTTGCCACCTGCGCTTGCCATTTTTCTAACATCAACGGCTCTTTTGTACCATCTCTCTTAGTGACGTATATTTTCATGTTTTACCTTACTTTTTTATTAATTATTGTTATATCTAGCTTGCTTACTATTTTAAAATCTTTTAGATTATTACTTATGACGGTATCGGGCCAGTAATTAAGTATATATTTTGCGCTATCGACCATGACTAATGGTACTTCATCACCTTCTATATCTTTGGCTAATACGTACTCTATATCAATAATATCCATCAATAATAGAGTATAACACATTCCCAAGCCTCTTGCAAGTGTACAATAGGTGTTTTCTACCAAAAGTTCCCAAGGACTGGGCCAATTGGGTAAATCACTTGGATGTAAATAATGGTTAACTAACGGTGTTTTTTGCCACCAGGTGTCAACCTCAATGCATTGTTGAGCTAAATCAACAGATTTGATTTTATTGCGTAAATTGTACCAGCTTTGTAATCTATTGTCGTAAGACGATTGAAATGTATTCATTAGATAACTACTTATCTTTTTTAAATATTATCTAGTGTTTTCCGTGTTTTAGTCATATCTGCACATGTATATTTCTGATAGCTAGGTTTTAATATCTCTGGCATAGGGATCTCAACTACTTTTACATTAAACGTGTTAGCAATATCTAAAAAGCTTATGGGTTTACCACTACCTACATTAAATATCCCTGATTCTTTTACATTTAAAAACTGTAAATGTATATCTATTACATCTTCTACAGGGATAAAATCACGTTTATGTTCTTCACTATTCTCAAATACACGTATTTCACCCGTCTTAGATTGTTGATAAAATTGACTGAAGGGACTTGCTTGCTTTTCTTTATGTTCTTCACCTATACCATTTAATGCATATACATTGAAATATCTAAATCCTTGTACAATACTGCCGGTGGGATGTTGTTCTACATATCTCTCAAACAGATATTTACTCCAAGCATACGGCGTTCTTGGATCAGCAGGTGCTGTTTCTCTAAAATCTGTGCCTAATCCATATATACTTGCACTACTTGAATATTGCATATTAACTCCAAATGTTTTACATTCTTCATATAAAGCTATGCTAAACTCAGTATTCTGTTTAAGTATCTTATCTATATCACGTTCAGTTGTGCTACTGATACCGCCCATATGAATTACCCACTCAAAATCTATTACACTAGGTCTAATGCCATCTGACCACTCATATGTTGTTACTTCATGTTCTGCTAATGCTTTATGCATATAGCTGCCAATAAAGCCTTTATGCCCTGTTAATAAAATTTTCATTTGAAATATGTACCTACATTAAATGCTTTGTCATCAATCCATATATCATATGCTGGCTTGCCCGTCTTAGCAGTGGTATACTTTACACCCCAATCATTTAACTGTTTAAGTGTAGTTTCTTCCCAATTCTTTCCAGTATTAGCACCTCGTGCTGTCCAATAATGTATTTCATTACCCGCCTCATATAACATATTGAAATGTGATATACGTGATAGATAAGGTTCTGCGTTGGAGTAGTCACCGTTTGTTACTGTACAGATTGTACCATCTATATCTACCATATACTTCATTGACTGTCTCCGGGTAATACTCTATAGTTATCTTCTACACTATCGGGTGTGCTAACTTCAACAATAGTACCTTCTTCTATGCATATTAATTGATGAGGTAGTAGCGGTGGATTGTGCCATATATCATTCTTTTCCAATATCTGTTCATACTGTTGTGCATTTATAGTATTAATACATATGACTTTAAACTTACCTGATAAAATATACCATGTTTCTTCTTTAACAGCATGGAAATGCATACTGAATTTAGCTCCGGTATTAAACTGTAACATCTTACTACAATACTTATCGTTAGTAGCCCAAATAAGTTCTGAGCCCCAACCCTTCTCTACTAATCCTTCAAGTCGCATATATTTCCTCTAATGTCGGTGCATATACACCAATATGTTGTACTGTAATAGAACTGGCTTTAATAGCAAAATGTATAGCTTGTTCCATATCTTTTGTTGTTAAGTAACCATAAGTCAATGCTGATAAGAATGTATCTCCGGCACCACATACATCAAACGCATCAACTTTAGGTACACTGAATGATTTGTTGTTGTATGATACACTATTACCACCATGTGTAATTACCATGTTAGAACAATCACTAGTTCTGCTATTATATTCTGTTTCGTTAATCTTTACAATACAACCTTCAAATAGTTTTAAATCACGTTTCTTTGTGTCAACAAATATAGGGCCTTTATACTTTTGCCTAATGCCGGTAATCAATTCCTCGGTGACAAACCCTTTAGCATAATCAGAAATAACTATAGCATCACTATCAGTTATAAATTCCAATATATAGTCTAATTGACAAGGATGAGATTTCACATCGTCATCAATACGCATTAGTTGTTGTTTAGATTTTACATCTATTAAGCGTTTCTTTTTAGATGGGTCACCTAAGAAAGATGAAACGTCCAACCCCAATGCTAATAGATTTTCCTTTACATTGCTACCCATACCTGATTTAATATCAGTATGTTTAGGAACAAAGACGGGTACAGGAGCTTCGGGACTAATTCTATCTACAGTACCATATTGATATTCATCAATGCAGGTGTCGCCTATTAATATAATTTTCAATTGTTTTTGTTGTTGATTCATCTATCGTTCTATCAAAGAATACTAATTTTTTAGCATACTCAGAACCTATTACTGTGTTGTCTTTCCAATCACTACCAACTAGCATTATATCTGGTTCGTATTGTTCAATTATGTTTTCTAATTCAAAATCTGTATTAAAAACTAATACTTTGTCAACAGCTTTTAAGTTACTAAGTAATCCTACTCTATTATCTATTTTATTGAATGGTCTATCACTGCCTTTTTTCTCTGTTACTCTGTTATCAGAATCAACTGCTACTAGAAGATATGTGCCTAAACTTTTTGCATAGTTTAGTAGTTCTAAATGTCCTATATGCAATATATCAAATGTCCCGTTAACAAAAACTTTCATAGCCCCAATGATTTACGAATATTTGTTGCACTTATAGCATGTATTTTTTCATCAAATGTTTCTTGTTCAATCTTATATCCAACATCACGTCCATATGTAATATTCACAATGTTTGGTACGACTTGAATTTCATATTGACCTTGATACAACGGATCCAAATCACGTTTGATGAATGATTTTACTTTTTCAATTTCGAATGGGTTACTTCCCTGCCAGCCTTGACAGTCACGTATTTGAATAACAACTTGGCCTGTTTTATTGATAGCACGTTCAAAGAGGGCACGATGACCATCATGCCATGGTTGCCAACGTCCTAACATTTGTACTGTTTCTTTTTGCCAATTGAATGTTGGTCTACGTCTATTATCATATAGATGTGCAAAGATGAACTCACTCCATTTTTCACTGTTTTGTTCTGTGATGCGGAAGTCATACACATCCGGTGGGATGAATGCTTTGTTAGTATCTTCGTATCTTCCTTCTTTGATTGTATCGACCCAGATTGTCCAATCTGCTTTAAAGTTATTACGCATTTCAACTAGTGGCGCAACAAAGTCACATATGACATAATCTACGTCAGTCATTGCGTCTGCAAGTTCACGCATACGCAAGCTTTGACGGATACGTCCTTCTTTGCTGAAGTCCCAATCGTTATATTTTTTACGAACATCATCTGCGTTAAGCCAAGATACACGTTTATTAGCTGTTTGTAAGTGACCGAGTAAATGTTGTGCCAGATAAGTTTTACCTGAGCCTGGCAGGCCCATAATAAGAATACGTTGTGTCATGTTTATCTCCTGATATAAAAATATTTATAGTAGAGATACCTTACCCGTTTATTTTAGTACTGTTCCAAATTTTTCATTAGCAACATTAATTACCGAAGGATGATGACCTTTTCTGCAATCAAATTGTCTACAAGCAATAGGTCTATCTTCGTATATAGAGCATTTACTATCTATAAACATATTACAACCTCCGCCATCTTTTTTAAAGATTGTTACTATTGGACCAATCTCTGGGTTTTCAGCTAATTGGGCTACGTCTGGAGTGACTAAACTTAACGGGTATTTACCTGAGCTAAGTTCTTCTGGAGTTAAATTAGGGGCAAGTAGTTCACAGCATTTAGTGCAAGTTCCACATGGCACATCTGAAATGGGTTCATCCGTTATAACGGCTGTTAAATTTATAGGTAAAATTTTAAAATATTTCATTTATTTTGGAAATGTAATAAAAAATACTTGAGTTAATCTACTATCTTCTTTTGTCTTACCAAAATAGGTGTTTGACTTATGATAGATATCCCCTTTATAAATAACTAACTTATTAAACATATTACCTATAATATCTATCGGGGTGAATAGTTGTTCATATAGTTCAACATCTTCTTTGGTGTTGATTTGTTTTAATTTATTATAACCAGCTTGGTCATTCATATAGCTCGTCCATTTATTTACATCATTGCAACGATATAATGTTGTACCAGTTGATGGATCAGCATTTGGATTTAAGTATAACAATGCGGCATAATCAACATCATTGTCCTGATGTACCCAACTATCTCCATCATTCTCGGTAGTTAGTTGAAAATAAGATTTAATACTAAATCCCTGTTTACCTGTCATTCTTGTTATAATAGTTGAAACTGCATTAAGTACATTATCTCCATAGATTGGATCAAGCTCATATACATGCTCTGTTCTTGAGCCTGGCCAGTCCGTATGTGTACTATATTTTTGAGTAAATTGTTGTGCGTTTAGAAATTCTTGTTGCAATACCCAAGCTCTAACTTGGTTTGGGTATGGTAAAAAATTATTAATTGTTAGAGTATCCATGATTCAATTCCTTTATTAATAAATCTGCCACTGTGATATGTTCTTCTGTTGACCAATATTCTTTATCAGTTTCTTTGCCTGGAATATTTCTAGAAGCGTTTAGCAGATTAGTTCCTCTTAGTATATAGTTTTTAACGTCATTAAATTCAGTATCTTCACATTGATCGCACCATACATCAAATGATAACCATTTACATCCTGCTTTATCTAACACATTTTGACAAGATGTAAACATTACTTTAAACATTTCTTTATACCATGGTTCAGAGTTAAATGGTCCATACGCTGACCACATAAAATTTCTAGCATATTGACAAGTAGTTCGATCCATTAAATGGTATGATAACCTTTTTGTTCTTATACCGTCATCATCTTCATTTAAATCTGTTATTCTATAGTTGATATCAGGATGGTTGGGAATTATATTATAATCATCAGCAAGACCAAATTCAAATCTTGTAGGGGCTGTCCATCCAATCAATACAATATCATCTTTTGTTAAAGGTAATGATTGTAATTTTCTGGCTGTTCTCCAATTACTAGATGCAGGCAATGAGTAGTCAGTTAAAGGTTGATTTAACTTTTTAGCTAAAACTGCCGGCCACACTAATTCTTTTCGTTGATCCTCATTTATATCAGCATCAATAAAGAAGTTCCAACCCCACATATAACTATCACCGAATGTGTAAACCATGCAATAATTCCTTTAATTCAGTCATTGGTGCATTCCAATTATCATATTCTTGCTGACGTATAATAGTTACATTATCACTATACCATTTACTATGACGACCGGGTGATGCCCAAGTGTAATAATTTAAAATAGGTGTACATACATAAGTCTTTTTGTCCATTGCGGCTGCGGCATGTACTAATGATGTGCAACTAGAAACAATCATATCCATTTGGTCGATATAATCTAATGTATCTTCCCAAGACTTGATTTTGTCTTTAAGATTAATCACTCTAGGATGATGAAAATCTTCATCAATATGGAATGAATAAATTGTATAATCTTCCGGTATGGCATTTATTGTATCTTCCCATGGAATTGTTCTATGCAAGTCTTGGTCATATTTAGGATTACCCATTGTTTTAATGCCAACTTTTTTATTGCCGGGTAATTGTTCTTTAGCACGTAAGGGTGTAATATATGGACCATACCACAAATCTTCTGGTTCAAGTTCTAAGTAACTAGGAGTGGGCATAGAATAGCACCATAACCAATCAGGTTTATACTCTTTTAAATTTGTGATTGTTTCAAATCCTGCACGTCTAAATATACTTGCCAAATCTTCTTTCGTTGTATACCATACAGGATGCATACCTCTATCTTTAAGATGTTTTGCAAATCTAACTGAAATGATTTCATCTCCTAATCCACCTTCTGAACACATTAAAATAGTTTTACCAGGTTCTATTTTACCAGTAAAATTATTTTCTTTAGGCAATTTATATGTTTCCCATATATTCAACTCTCGACCGGCAAGCAGTACTTTGCGTAATCCTGATCTGAAATTACCACCGCTCAGTTCATATGTACCAAGATTAAATGTAACTCTTTTATCAACATCTTTAGTTCTTGGTTGAGTTAATATGTTTCTAAGTATTTTTTCACCAATTGGTTTTTGATTTAATAAAAAGTAAACCATTGCCTTATCCATTTGATTTGGATGGTCATTTGGTTTCTCTTTTTCATTAAGTAAAATATATTCTAATGCATCATTTGGCTGATTTAGATTCAAATGAGCCCGAATAATATTTACCCTTGCAGTATATCTTGTTTCACTATCTTTACATAAATCATAAATTTTATGAGCAAGTTCCAATGTGTCATTAAATTCACGGATGTCCGAATATAGTTTACCGATCTCATCTATCTGTGAAATATCATTTGCATATGGTTTTAACAAATCTAAAACTATTTTAGCTTTTTCATTTTGTTTTATATCTATGAAAAACTCAGCAGTTGCTAAAGGACTTTTAGTTAATTGATTCATCTTTAATTACCTTTAATAGCATTTCCATAGTGCTAACTACGTTATTAGTTGTTCGTAAAAGATGATTGATCTGATCTTCTGACATAGTTTTAATCATTTCTTCATAATATGGATCAAAATGCAATCTATGCGCTATCATTTCAAAATCTACATCATTAATAATAGCAATTGGAGTTTCATTTCCATTTGACATTATATCTTTAAGATTATGCTTACGAGAAAACATATTTAATGTTTCCGGATAGATTGGTCTTCTATGAGTTGGATCAATTAAAAAAGTATCATGTCTAGGATGAGGGACTGCTATATGTATAGTAGCACCATTCTTACATACCCGATATAATTCTTTCATACAATGAAAAAACCCTTCACCCATATGTTCTAATATATGAACTGCCATTACTTCATCAACAGTAGAATCATCAAACGGGAATATATCTTTTTCAAGATCAACTACATAGTCCGGCTTACAAGCTGGACTTGAATCTATATTTAAAAAGCCCGGTACTCTTTTATATCCTGATCCTAAATTAAGTTTCATTTTTTACAACTCTCATAATCATATGTGTTTCAATATAAACATTGTTAAAATTATCTGATACCATTTGTATGTCATCCTGTGACATTGATTTAAATCTTTCTTCCCAAACTGGTCTAGGAATATTTCTATATTTTACTACTTCAAAATCTACATTAAGCTTTAATCCAAACCCAGAAGATGAATTAAATTGTTCTATATGCCATTGATTGTATGATTTAGAAAATAAAAGAAACTGATCCATTGTCAATATACGTTTATGAGTCGGGTCCATATGCTGTACATCTGAGCGATGATGTGGGAATTTTATATCTAATGATGCATCATGTTTACATACACGATAAATCTCCTTCATTAAATTTAAGAAATTTTCACCTATATGTTCTAATACATGATGTGCTCTTATTTCAGATACTGATGAATCTTCAAATGGCAGTGGTTCATGTTCAAAATCTACAATATAGTCTGGCTTTACGAGTGGATCGTGATCTACATTTAAGTATCCATCAAATCGTGTGTATCCACTTCCGAGATTAATTTTCATTTGTTTCCTGTTCTGGTTTTTTACCAAGTAGTCTATAATATTGAACAATGCCATCTTCAATTGAATGAAATAACCAAGGTCTAAAAATAACACCTTGATTTGGCTCTAATCGTATGTTAACACAAACATCCCATTCCATCATATTTCTATAATTAAATCTATATCCATCTAATGCACTTCTAGCATTTACTTTACTTAACGGACCTGATTCTAAATGATTATATAAATTGAAGGTAGTTGGCTCAAGTGCTATAATAAAACACCATTCAGATAAATCATCAAATTCTTCAAAATGAATTATACAATTCATCGGGCGTCTAAATAATCCAGAACGGGTCTCATCTATAGTGACTTCTTGACCTATCACTTTACTAAAAACAGAATCTAACCCAGGAAAAATTAAATTAAAATTATCTATCTCTAAACCATATTGTTTTTCAACAAACGGTAAAAATCTAATTATATTAAATAATTTATTAGCATCATCTTTCGGAAAGAAATTATCTGCATGTATTAACTTTACTATATCGCTCATTTAATCTATCAACATCAACTCATTATCAAACTTATTAAAAAACTCTAGCAAATCTTTACCTAAAATTTTTGTAGGATCATTACTGGTTTTAGTAATTGTATTTCTAATTTCATGTAGGTTCTTAAAACCCCATGCCTCATCTTTTTGTTCGCCACATGTATTTGAAATAGTAGTATATGAATGCTTATATTCCGGTATCTCAAGGAAATTATATATACGATGCATTTGATGCTCTATATCATCAATAATATCATCATAGTTAACAATTAAAATATTTTTTCGATAATGCTCTAATCCATATTTTAATGATTCGTATGGGTCGTTAGAATAATTATACCATAATTTTAATGCTCTATGGTATGTATCACATGGTAAACCAAGTTCACGTAATTCTCTATCTACACTATTATTGGGGTCATTATCAATTAATTTTAAAAAAGAACAAATATTCTCTGCTACGGGTCTATATGTACAAATAATTTTTGGATTATTAGTAATATGTTGTTCAATTTGTTTTACATTTCTAGGCCAGCCGCGATGTTTATCAATAATAATTGGTTTGTTAATGTTGTCATAAAAACTATCTGCAAGAGAATTTTGCAAATTTCTCAATGTGGCACCCTTATCAAATGTGTATTGAGTTTCCATTTTATTGTAGATTTCTTCTGTCAGGCAGAAAATATCCATTAATGGACTTGTCGGTGTTACATATATATCTGGATTTTGATTTAGAATAGATCCTAATAGTGTAGACCCTGAGCGGGCGATACCCGATAGAAAAAACAATTGTTTCATAAGTTACTCATAGTTCGTAATGATACGACTATTTAGTAACTAATCATGTTATAAAAATAAATTATGACGGGAATGTGTTAATAAAATTAACTGCAACTGATGTGCAGTATCCGGCTGAACACCAAGTCCAATTATTTCCGCCGGCAATTGTTTGTACTGGACTAGATTTAGCTACAGAAGTATTATCACCCAATTGTCCTCCTGCTCCTGTACTACTACTGACATAGATAGTGCTGGTGTTTTGACCCCACGTCCACAATGTACCATCAGTTTTTATTGCCATTGTAAAGTTATATCCAGCAGAAACTTGTTGCCAATTTGTGCCGGCTGCAATTGTTTGTACCGGACTTGAATAAGTATTGACAGTATTATCACCCAATTGTCCTCCTGATCCTGTCCCCCACATCCATAGTGTTCCGTCTGTTTTGATAGCAGCCGTAGTTGCGGGTGAACTGCCTCCACCATAAGCTCCGGTGCTAGCAGAAACTTGTTTCCAATTATTTCCACCTGCAATTGTTTGAACGGGGCTTCCATAACTAGTTGTAGTATTATCACCAAGTTGACCCTGATAGTTATATCCCCAACCCCATAGTGTTCCGTCAGTTTTTATTGCCATAGTATAATAACCACCTACTGCTACTGATTTCCAATTTCTTCCACCTGAAACTGTTTGAATTGGGCTAGTTTGGTTGGCTGTACCAAATGTAGCCTCATTACCAAGTTGTCCTCTGTTATTATAACCCCAGTTCCATAATGATCCGTCGACTTTTACTGCGGCCATATGTCCCATAGAAGTAGCAGAAACTTGATTCCAATTTAATCCTCCGGCAACTGTTTGTATCGGGCTGGATTTACTAACTGTAGTCTGATCACCTAATCCTCCGTAGTTATTATAACCCCAAGTCCATAGTGATCCGTCAGATTTTACTGCCCCGACTCCTCCGCCGCCGCCTGCTCCACTTTGTGATTGATTTGTTCCTGCAGAAACTTGGCGCCAATTTGTTCCACCGGCGGTGGTTTGTACTGGACTGGATACAACTCCGGTAGCACTATTACCTAGAACTCCATACGTGCTACCACTACCCCAAGTCCATAGTGATCCGTCTGTTTTAATACCTGTAGAGAAACTTTTTTGAGTGACTATTTGTTTCCAATTAAGACCACCGGAAATTGTTTGTACCGGGCTAGAACGCATAATTGTGGTATTGTCTCCTAAATTCCCGTATTGACCAGCACCCCATCCCCATCCTGTACCCATATTGAAATAACTTCTAGGTACTAAATAGGTGTCAAGCTCCTGATTATTTACATTAAATCCGTTATTCATTTGAAATTTCCAAAACTATAAACATATTTATACATTGATTACGGCGCTATAATTCCAAAAGCAGTTTGGCCGCCCCTAATGCTAGTAAATACCCAATTTGTTCCGCCAGCAACGGTTTGTATTGGACTGGATTTAGAAGTAGTAGTTCCGGAAGTATTATTACCTAATTGTCCTACATAGTTAAATCCCCAAGTCCATAATGTACCATCAGTTTTTGTTGCGGAGACGACAGGGTTTCCAGTACTACTGCCGGCACTGACTTGACGCCAATTAGTTCCACCGGCTATTGTTTGTATAGGACTGGATTTAGTAACAACTGTATTATCACCTAATTGACCAGCACCGTTACCTCCCCAAGACCATAATGTACCATCAGTTTTTATTGCTACCATGAACGCAACGCCGGCTACCACACTACTCCAATTAGATCCACCGGCTATTGTTTGTATTGGACTAGATTTAGAAATAGTAGTATTATCACCTAATTGTCCGGCACCGTTACTACCCCAAGTCCATAATGTTCCATCTGATTTTACCGCAAGTGTACTATTGTCAATAGAAACAGCAGTCCAAGTACTGCCACTGGCTACTGTTTGTATTGGACTGGATCTATTAGTTGTAGTACTATCGCCCAAAGCACCGGCCGAGTTATTACCCCAAGTCCATAATGTACCATCAGTTTTTATAGCTGCCGAGGTAATGGTAGACACTCCTGTTGAAACTACCGACCCCCAATTAGATCCACCGGCAATTGTCTGTACTGGACTGGATTTATTAACTGTAGTCTGATCGCCTAGTTGTCCATTAGAGTTAGCTCCCCAAGTCCATAATGTACCATCAGTTTTTGTTGCAAGAGTGTATCCACTTAGATTACCACCGCCGGCTGCTACGCTACGCCAATTATTTCCGCCGGCGGTGGTTTGTACCGGTGATGATCTACTAGTAATAGCACTATTACCCAATTGACCATTTGTTCCTAGCCCCCACGACCATAATGTTCCGTCTGTTCTTATGGCAGCAGCATGACCATTACCATTTGCTACCGTAACCCACACATTCCCGGATGGTGAATTAACTACCACTGGACTTGATCTATTAATTGTTGTGAAATCAGCTATTTGCCCTACGTCATTGCCTCCCCATCCCCACAGTGTGCCGGCTATTACTACTGTAATAATCACGACTGCTGAAGCTACCCCTGACGTAGATCCGGTAGCAGTAATAACATAGCTAGCTTGATCTTGAGCCGCGGTAGGTGCTCCAGAAATTACACCTGTACTAGTATTTAAACTTAGACCAGCTGGCAATGATGGACTAACACTATATGTAATTGTACCTGAAAAATAACTTGCAGTAAATGCAGTTGTGCTAGTTATAGCCACATTGCGGACCGCATTAACTGTCTGAGAGAATGGTATAATTGTCGGAATATATAGATAATCCAAAGCAGAATCTCTAATTCCATATGTATTTGGTCCACTCGCACTAAATTGCATCCAATTATATCCACCAGCAGCCGTTTGTATTGGACTGGATTTATTAGTTGTAGTATTATCACCTAATTGTCCATTAGAGTTATTACCCCAAGTCCATAATGTACCATCTGCTTTTAAAGCGGCAGACAAACCGTAATTATTAGATGCAGGAGATCCGGAATTAGTGACCCGAACCCAATTAGTACCACCTCCAATTGTTTGTATTGGACTGGATTTAGATATAGTAGTATTATCACCTAATTGTCCAGTAATGTTACTACCCCATAACCATAATGTACCATCAGTTTTTATTGACGACATTCCGTAATAAGTCGCATTGATTAATTTCCAATTAGTTCCACTGGCTATTGTTTGTATTGGACTAGATTTATTAACGGTTGTATTATCACCTAGTTGCCCTAGATTATTCAATCCCCAGGTCCATAATGTTCCGTCTGTTTTTGTAGCCGCAGTTGCACGGTATCCGGCTGCTACCGATCTCCATGTAGATCCACCTGAAACTGTTTGTATTGGACTAGAGACAAGGGTGCCGGAGGCATTATTTCCTAACGATCCTAAGAGATTATCACCCCATGTCCATAATGTGCCATCTCTTTTTATGGCGCCTACTGCGGTGCCAGCTGACACCTGTTTCCAAGTAGTACCGGCTGCAACTGTTTGTATTGGACTAGATTTAGCTACAGACGTATTATCACCTAGCTGACCAGAGGTGTTAATACCCCATATCCATAATGTTCCGTCTGTTTTTATTGCACTGGCATATTGATTACCAACTGATACCTGTTGCCAAGTAGTAGCTCCTGCAATTGTTTGTACTGGACTAGATTTAGCAACAACGGTATTATCACCTATTGAAGCACCAACTCCCCACATCCATAATTGTCCGTTAGTTTTTATTCCACCAATATTATTTGGTCCACATGATATTGATTTCCAATTAAGACCACCAGCAATTGTCTGTACTGGACTGGATTTATTAACTGTAGTATTATCACCTAGTTGCCCTTGTGAATTATTACCCCAACCCCATAATCCGGCGGCTTTAAAAGTTAAAGCAAGTTCCGGATATCTATCCATAAGATAGGCTCTTGATACAAATACTTGGTCAATATCCGTGCCGCCGATTTGATAATTGGTGGTCATCTTATTCCTCTACAACAATTGAATCAATTGAATCAATTGTTGCCGCATCAATCTCTGCATTCTTACTTGATTCCCATTCAAAGGATGCTTGTAGGTTATCAACCATTTTGTTAAAGATGATTGAAATATGTTCAGCATTAAGTTCAATCCAATTATGTTGATCTAACTTCCAATTTATTTTATTTACACCACTGGTTAAATAATGATGGAAGGAGATTCTATTCAACGGATCTGTTGGGAAGGTATATACAGTGCCATCTAATGTTACTTCAATATTTGCATATTGTTTGTTCCAACGTGCAGTTGCAACCTCTTGTCTCATAAAGTTTCTTATTGCTTCTATTGGATAATGTTCCACTGTCATACTAGAAACAGCATGTGTATCAGTGAATGTCCAGAATGGTCCGTGCAAATATTGTGTTCTTTTATTATAGTCCGGGTCTGGTTCACTTGTTACTGGATAAATTTTTATTTCATCATTAACTGTTACTACAGCTTCTTCATCATTTTTTAAATCTAATACGATAGATACACCAGATTCTTCATCAATTACTTCTGAAAAGCGTCTAGCATTCCAATTCATTGGACCTAAAATTACATTTCCATTATAAACTATTACAAACATTTTTATTCCTTAAAACTTTATTTATTAACTTGGATACAAATTATATGCATCAAAAAAGTATATACCATACATTGATGACCCGCTACCGACAACTTGTTTCCAATTATTTCCACCATTAATTGTTTGTACTGGACTGGATCTAGCAGTGGTAGCACTATTACCTAATTGACCTGATGAGGCAAATCCCCACGTCCATAGTGTACCGTCTGTTTTTGTAGCACCGGCAAATGCGTATCCACATCCAACTTGTTTCCAATTAGTACCAGCCGAAATTGTTTGTACTGGACTGGATTTATCAATCGTAGTATTATCTCCTAATTGACCTTGGTTGTTACCTCCCCAAGTCCATAAAGTGTTATCTGTTTTTATGGCTGCAAACCAACGTTTGCCATTACCAGAAATTTGTTTCCAATTAGTACCAGCCGAAATTGTTTGTATTGGACTGGATTTATTAATCGTAGTATTATCTCCAAGCTGACCGTAAAAGTTATAACCCCAAGTCCATAATGTACCGTCTGTTTTTATGGCTGCCATGCTTGTACCTGTACTACAGGCGGCCTGTTGCCAATTAGTTCCGCCTGCAACAGTTTGTACTGGACTTGATCTATCACCATTGCTATTATTACCAAGTTGACCATTTGCACCGGCACCCCATGTCCATAATGTACCGTCTGTTTTTATTGCCGCGCTGGCGGCATATCCAGCCGCAACATATGCCCAGTTTGTCCCACCTGCAATTGTTTGTACTGGACTAGATTGCCTAGCAGCAGCGGAATTATTGCCTAATTGTCCGGCTAATCCATTTCCCCATGCCCATAATTGTCCATTTGTTTTTATTGCTACCGTATAATTTTGATATCCTACTGCAACTTGGTTCCAAGTTGCAGTACCCGAAACTGTTTGTGTTGGACTTAATCTGTTAACTGTAGAATTATCACCTATTTGTCCACTAGTGTTATCCCCCCACAACCATAATGTACCGTCACTTTTTATGCCTGCAGCCGTATTATAGTTAGCTGATACAAATGCCCAGTTTGTCCCACCTGCAATTGTTTGTACTGGACTAGATTTACTAACAAGGGTATTATCACCGAGTCTGCCAAGCGTTCCGTCTCCCCATGCCCACAAAGTACCAGTAAGAGAAAATTGATTTATATAAGCCTGCGGTATATAATAATTATAAAAATCTGTACCGCTAATACTATAATTTCCGGCCATTTATATTATACCTGTTTCTTAATAAGTTGTTTTAACTCATCGATTTGCAATTGTTGTTCTTTTATTGCTTCTACTAGTAAACCAATAACACCACTATAATTCAATGATAAAACTTTATTTATGTCATCAAATTTTACTGCGCTTGGTAATACTTCCTGAACATCTTGTGCTATCAAACCAGCACTTGGTTCATTACTATCGGTAAGATTAAACGTTACACCATTTAATGTTAATACTTTATTTAAGGCATTTGTTATTAATTCAATATTACTTTTCTTAGTTCTATCAGATAACGAATTGAATACAGTAGCATTTACTGTTCCAGTACTTGGATTGTAATATAACTTAGTAGTAGAAACGCTGGCTGCACTCATTGTGCCGGTCGTAGTTGACGTAAATACTGGATAAAATGCGTTACTGTTTGTAGTAGTATCATTTGTTATAGTTGCACCACCGCCGCCACCGCCTGCCGCAATCCAACTTAAAGCACCTGCTCCGTCTGTACTTAATACATATCCATTTGTACCACCTGTGATTTTTACATTTGCATTTGACCCTAAGGATACATTACTTGCACCGGTAAAGTTAATAACACCTGTACTTGTTAGTCCAGTTAATGTACCAACACTAGTAATATTACCTTGTGCCGCAGTTGTTACTGTACCTGCAGTTGTAGCACTTGTAGCCGCACCTGATAATGCACCAACGAATGTTGTAGCTGTAATAGCACCATTACCCGTATTTGCAACAAATACTGAATTAGCTGAAGTAGCAATATTACCGGTAAGAGCACTTGCCATCGTCAAGTAGTAATTACCAGTAGATACAGTTGATATTACATCAAAGTCAGCAACGTTAGCACGTGCGACATATAAGTTAGGAACTAATGTAGTACTTGTTACTGTGAAAGGTGCTGTACCTGTTGCAACATTAGATGTTAATGTGCTTGCAATTACTGATGTTGTAGCATTTAAGTTACCGACGTTAGCATTGCCGGTAGTAGTAATCGTGTTAGAGCCGGCTGCGATAATACCAATTATGTTACCACCTGTAATATTGCCGGTACCAGTAATTACACCACTACCAAATCCAAGATTACCAACGTTAGCATTGCCGGTAGCTGTTATTGTTCCATTACCAAATACAGTATTTGCAGTTGCATTACCAACTGTTAGTCCAGTTAGTAGTCCAACACTTGTAATATTACCTTGTGCCGCAGTTGTTACTGTACCTGCAGTGGTAGCACTAGTTGCAAGTGGTACAGTACCTGTTACATTACCGCCCGCAATAGAATTTAATCCACTACCATTACCTGTAATTATACCTGATCCAGTATTCAATGTACCGGCTACGTTAACACCAGTAGTAGTAATAATCATTACATTTGGTGTGCCACCTACGCCAACCGTTACACTACCACCACTGGCTGCAATATTAACATTACTTGAACCGTTACTTATAGAGGCGCCACCGCCACCACCTGATTGTGCTACCCAAGTTAAATTACCCGCACCATCTGTTCTTAAAACATATCCACTAGTACCGCCGGTGATTTTAACTGTAGTTACATCACCAAATGTTGCAGAGCCTGCATTAGCAATTAGATTACCGGTTCCACCTGCACCAACTGTTAAATCTGTACGTACCCCTACTGCACCACTTACTGCACCATAATATGGATACAATGCTGCCGTACCATCTGTACCCTGAATACTATTAGCTTTTACAAATCCTGATGTACCGGATAATGTTATGCTACTGTTTGGTCCAACTGTTAATGCAGTTAATGTACCAACACTAGTAATATTACCTTGTGCCGCAGTTGTTACTGTATTTGCAGTCGTAGAGTGTGTTGCATTTGGAACAGTACCTGTTACATTACCGCCCGCAATAGAACTTAATCCATTTCCGTTACCGGTGAATACACCTGTATTAGCGGTAAATGCTACTGCTGTAACTGTACCATTAACATTTAAAGTAGTTAGTGTACCAACTGATGTAATGTTTGGTTGTGCCGCAGTTGTTAATGTGCCTGTCAAATAGGTAGCACTTAATAAATTACCGCCGGTTATATTTCCTGCACTTGTTAATGCAATCGTGCCATTACCAAAGATAGCATTAGCTGTTGCATTGCCTACCGTTAATCCGGTTAGTGTGCCAACTGATGTTATGTTTGGTTGTGCGGCTGTTGTTACTGTACCTGCAGTTGTAGCACTTGTAGCCGCACCTGATAATGCACCAACGAATGTTGTAGCTGTTATTGCGCCGTTTGCTAAGTTTGCACTAAATGCTGTATTACTTGCTAATGTATAATTACCGTTTGAGGTAGCTGATATGAATGTTGGATAATATGTGCCTGTTGTTTGCACATTATTAAGTACCGCACTTGCATTTGTTGCGCTTGTTGCATTTGGAACAGTACCTGTTACATTAGCACCAACTATAGAACTTAAGCCATTACCATTACCTGTGAACACACCTGTATTAGCTGTAAATGCTACTGCAGTTAATGTACCATTAACATTTAAACTTGTTAATGTACCAACACTAGTAATATTACCTTGAGCCGCAGTTGTTACTGTACCAGCTGTTGTAGCACTAGTTGCAAGTGGTACTGTACCTGTTACGTTTGCACCCACAATAGAACTTAATCCATTACCATTACCAGTGAATACACCTGTATTAGCGGTAAATGCCACTGCTGTTAATGTACCATTAACATTTAAACTTGTTAGTGTGCCAACTGATGTAATATTACCTTGAGCCGCAGTTGTTACTGTACCAGCTGTTGTTGCTGATGATACAGCACCAGTAACATTACTACCTTGTATATTACTTAAATTATTACCACTACCAATAAAGTAGTTTGATGTAGTTGCATTACCTAAATTAGCATTACCTGCAGTTATATTCCCACTGGCAGTAAATGTATTTGCTGAGATAACATTACCGCCGGTAATATTGCCACCGGAACCAGATCCAGCACTAATATTACCTGCAGTTAAATTACCAGTAACATTTAATGTACCAGTGATATTTGAACCAGTGCTAGTGACAACTAGTACATTAGCAACATTAGCAACACTAATATTGACATTACTATTAGCACTTGGAATATTTACATTACTATTTCCATTGCTGATATTACTTGTTGAACCACCTGCAACAGAAGCCCAAGACAACGTACCTGATCCATCTGTTTGTAGATATTGACCACCAGAACCACCAGAGATATGTACATTAGCGACTGGGCCTAATGCTACATTGCTTGCGCCAGTTAAGTTAATCGTACCTGTACTTGTTAGTCCGGTTAGTGTTCCGACACTAGTAATATTACCTTGTGCCGCAGTATATACTGTACCGGCAACTAACGCATTTGATACTTGACCAGAGACATTAGCACCGGCTACTGCATTTGCTGTTCCGGCATAAGTTACTTGTCCAGTAACATTAGCACCAGCTACCGCATTTGCAGTTGCGGCATAAGTTACTTGTCCAGTAACATTAGCACCCACAATAGAACTTAAACCATTACCATTACCAGTAAAGACACCTGTATTTGCTGTGATATTTGCGGCAGTTATATTGCCATTTACTGCTAAACCAGTTAGTGTACCGACACTAGTGATTTGTGTTTGACTTGCATTGACACTAAATGTAGTACCAGTTAAGGTTAATCCTGTACCCGCATCATATACCTGTGATGTACTGAATTGTGAAAATGTAATATTTGATGTACCAAACGTAATAGTACCAGCAGGAGCACTTACTATGTATGCAGTACCTTTGTTAACAGCACCGCCTTGTACAAAGAAATAATCATTGATACTTAATTGAGTTGTACTATCTGGACCATACTCATCTGCATCAGTTGCACGAGTAATAGCTGTTGTATTAGAATAAGTGTAAATGCCATTCCATGTTGCATTAGCTTCATCTTTAACTAAAATACGTGTACCGACAGTTTGTACATTTGCAGTATCAATTAAGTTGAATGTACCAGTTGTGCTAATATATGCACCAATGCCGTTACCTGCGCCGTTTGGTGAATTATATGCTGTTGTACCACTAGTTGCAGTAGCCAATGTTGTAGTAGTTGCTGCCGCAACCGGTTGGTGATAACTGATACCACTTGATACCATTGTATCAACATACGCTTTGGACGCCGCATCTGTTGTTAAACTTGGATAACCAACATTGTTTATCCAATATGTATTCATGTTAACATTAGCACCAAACGATCCAGTGCCAATAGCAATGAAATTATTTGTTCCTAAGTTACCTGTATTGGCATTACCTGATACATTTAAACTTGTTAGTGTGCCAACACTTGTGATATTGCCTTGTGCCGCGGTGTATACTGTACCAGCAACTAACGCAT
>JAUKPS010118798.1:0-20039 GCA_032273165.1 Chlorellidium tetrabotrys
TCTTACTGAGTGGCGGTGCAGGTGTTGGTAAAACTACAATTGCAAAGGCTATGTGTAATGAGATTGGTTGCGATTTTATAGTAATCAACGGTTCAGACGAATCTGGCATCGATACATTTCGTGTTAAGATTAAGAACTACGCTTCGTCTATGTCACTAACTGGTGGTCGTAAGGTCATTATTATTGATGAGGCTGATTATCTAAATCCAAATTCAACACAACCTGCGCTTCGTAATGCGATTGAAGAGTTTGCAGGTAACTGTTCGTTCATCTTTACTTGTAATTACAAAACTCGTATCATTGAACCATTGCATAGTCGCTGTGCAGTTATCGATTTCAATCTGAAGAACGGTGAGAAGGCCAAGATGGCATCTGCTTTCTTTAAGAGAGTTCAGATGATTTTGCAAAGTGAAAAAGTTGAGTTTGTTGATTCAGTTATTGCAGAATTAATTAAGAAACACTTTCCAGATAATCGCCGGATTCTAAATGAGTTGCAACGATACTCACAGTTTGGCAAAATTGATACTGGTGTTCTTTCACAGATTGGTAATGTTCAGCTTACTGAGATTACTAAACACATCAAAGACAAAGACTTCGGTGCGATTCGTAAATGGGTTGGTGGTACAGACATTGATGCGAATGTTTTATTCCGCCAATTGTATGATGCATTGTATGATGTAATGAAACCTCAATCTATTCCACAAGCAGTTTTGATTATCGCAGAGTATCAATACAAACAGGCATTTGTTGCTGACCAAGAAATCAACATGGTTGCATGTCTAACTGAGCTCATGGCAACATGTGATTTTGTATGATAGATTTATTGAAACCAACCTTTGACTGGATTAGAGATGACTGGACTTCAAATCGTTTTCGTTTCATTCTCGAGCTGCTTGCTTGGGCTATTAGCATTTTTTGCTCTCTTACAATGGCAGTCACAGTACCCAATCCTCCGTTACTTGCTCTTTATCCTGTGTGGATTGCTGGTTGTGCAATCTATGCTTGGTGCGCTTATACTAGGAAATCTTTTGGCATGCTTGCTAACTACATCTTGCTCACTACAATAGACACTATCGGTCTATTGAGGATGGTGTTATGAGTCCATTTGATTATTTGAACGCAATTCTTCAAAATAAGAAACAGTTAATTATAGATGACTTGACCGAGAAAGAGTATTCACCATTTATGGTCAATAGAGGTCTTTCTTATCACAAAGACTGTATCATGTACGCAAATGAGATGAACAGTTGCCACTTCTTAGACAAAAAGTTACAAAATGACTTTTTACTAAATACCGTGCGGTCGCAAAAACGGCCGTTTGCGAAGTGGGTAAAGTCTGCGAAAAGTGAAGATTTAACATGTATAAAACAAGTCTTTGGCTTCTCTGATTCAAAAGCATCTGAAGCTGCACGCCTACTCACCAAAGAACAAATCCAACAACTAAAAGAACAAACCGATATCGGTGGATTGAAGAGGTAATAAAATGGTAGACTTGAATAAGTTTGTTGAGGTAACACTCAACGAACAGGATGACTTTTTAAAAGTTAGGGAGACACTCACTCGAATTGGTGTGTCATCTCGCAAAGAAAAAGTTCTTTACCAATCATGCCACATTTTGCACAAACAAGGTCAATATTACATTGTACACTTTAAAGAATTATTTGCGTTAGATGGAAAACCATCTAATATTTCAGAGAATGATATTCAACGAAGAAATGCAATTGCAAACTTGTTAGAAGAATGGGGATTAGTAAAGATAATTAACCGCAAATTGTTAGAAGACAATATTGCACCACTACATCAGATTAAAATAATCTCCTTTAAAGAAAAAGATGATTGGGAATTAATTGCTAAATATAATATTGGCAAGAAACTACACGAACATTAAAATGAAATTACATTATGAAAATTGTGAAACTAAAGAACCGCTACAATGGAGAGATTGTCTATTGTAAAGATATTAATGATGTAAGTGTCGAAGGCAATTACAAATTCATTAAAGTATATAAAGAAGAATTACCTGGTAGAATTTACTTGGTCAACAAGGACGCTTATGTCTTGGTGACTAAATAATATTGTGATGCCTTAGGGGTCACATTTCATTAACTCGCTTAATAGGAGAAAACTATGACACGCTTTACAGCATTATATCCACAATTTGTTGGTTTCGATAACATCTTCAACGAACTCGAAAGACTGGTTGACGGTACTACACCAACAAGAAACACTTCTTTCCCACCACACAACATCATCAAACTAGATGACAACAAGTATGTCGTTGAAATGGCGGTTGCTGGTTTTGGGCAAGATGAGGTCGATGTTGAAATCCATGACGGTACACTAATCGTTAAGGGTGAAAAGAAAGACCAAACTGAAGTGGATTATTTGTATCGTGGCATTGCTACTCGCTCTTTCACTAAGTCTATTCGACTGAATGATACGATTGAGGTTCGTGGTGCCCAATTCAAAGATGGTATTCTTAAAATTGCTTTGGAAAATATAATTCCAGAACATAAGAAACCAAGGAAAGTTGAGTTTAGTAAAGAACTAAACTTCAGTAATCCAAAACTGCTTCAAGAAGCAGTATAAACGGTAGGGGTCGCAATGACCCCTATTATTGCCACACCTCTATAGAATTATTTGATATAATATTATTATGAAACCTGATAAAAACTTTAAACTCCCCAAGCAAGTAAAACGAACAATGGCGACTTTGGTCAATGCCGTTGAACGAAACGAATATAAGAATCTTATGATTCAAGCCGAACTACACTCTCGCAAGATGGAGAGAGTCAGTAAAAAAGATAAATCAAAATCAAATGTTGCCGAGTAAATTTGCTAATGCTCATATGAAGGCAGCTGAGGTTTATTCTCAGTTGTCTTCTGCAAAGCGGTTACAAGTTGGATGTGTTGTCATAAAAGATAACACCATCATCGGCATTGGTTACAACGGAATGCCTAGTGGTTGGACAAATGATTGTGAAGACAAAGTTTATGCAAATGCATGGAGTGTTGACAACGAAGTTTGGGAATACCAAGAAGAAGATAGTGGGCATCCTTACAATCTAAAAACCAAACCAGAAGTTCTTCATGCTGAAACTAATGCACTTGCCAAGATTGCACGGTCAACTAATTCAAGTGATGGTGCAACCATGTTCATCACACACGCACCATGTTTAGATTGTGCAAAGTTAGTTTATCAATCCGGAATTAAATCTGTATACTATCGCAACAGTTATAAGAATACAGATGGATTAGATTTTTTAAATAAATGTAATGTTGAAGTGACAATGATATGAAAACCTACACAACTAAAGTGACAGAAATTTGTGAGAATGGTGATGCGATTGTTGAATTACCTGATGAGTTGGTTAAAGAACTTGATTGGCAAATTGGTGATACAATTGACTATCAGATGAAAGATGAGGCTGTTTTTATAAAGAATCTTAGTAAGGAAAAAAGAGATGCTAGTGCTACCTGATAATATGATTGGTAAACCTATTGGGTTCACCTGTTCGACTTTTGATTTACTTCATGCTGGGCATATTCTAATGCTTGCTGAGTGTAAAACAATCTGTGACTATTTGATTGTTGGTGTTCAAAGTGACCCAACAATTGATAGACCAGATACAAAAAATAAACCAGTTCAATCTGTTGTTGAGCGATATGTTCAACTCTCTGCGGTTAAATTTGTGGATCAAATTATCGTGTATGATACAGAGAAAGACCTTGAAGATATGTTAATGTTCTTACCACTTAGTGTTCGCATTATTGGTGAAGAGTATAAAGATAAAGAGTTTACTGGTAAACAAATTTGTGAAGACCGTGGTATCAAAATTTGGTACAACTCTCGCAATCATCGGTTTAGTTCTTCCGAGTTGAGAAATAGGACTTATCAGTCTGAATTGAAAAAGAAAGGCTAATCATGTCTAACATGGCACTTGATGTTAAAGTTTTTATTGATGCTTGTGACCAACAACCATCACCAGACAATGTTCATCTATATCGCACTTTAATTGCTGAAGAGTATGATGAATTTTGTCAGGCATTAATTATGCGAGATGATGTTGAACAACTTGACGCTTGTATGGATATGATTTGGGTAATTCTTGGTTACTGTTACATGAAAAACTTTCAAGTGTATGGTGCTTGGGAAGAAGTTGCGAGGTCTAATCTATCAAAGATTGATAAAGAGACAGGAAAAGTAATTAAGAGAGAAGATGGTAAAGTTTTAAAACCAGAAAACTGGACACCACCTGACCTCAAAAGTTTTGTTAAGAAATCGTACTAAAGGAAAATTATGGCTATTACTATTAAAAACCTTGAGAGTGCGTTGGCGGGTGAGTCAATGGCACATATCAAGTATCGTTACTTTGCGAAGATTGCTCGTGAAGAAGGATTTGAAGATATCGCAAAACATTTTTGGCACACTGCTGACCAAGAATTGCTTCATGCATGGGGTCACCTTGAGTTGTTGATTGGTAAACCATCAACGAAAGAATGTTTAGAGAAAGCAATTGAAGGTGAAACATATGAGTTCACATCAATGTATCCTGACTTTAAACGGGCTGCTGAATTAGAAGGCAATATGCATGCTGCTCAAATTGCTAAAGAGCAAATTGAAGAAAGTAAAGAACACGCTGAACAGTTCATGGCTGTTTTGGCAAAAGCAGAGAAACGATTCGCTGCCTTAACTAAGATTGAAAAACGACATGCAGAAGCATATAAACAAAAATTGGAGACACTATAATGGAACATGTATGTGTAGTATGTGGTCATGTCCACGATGAAGAAGTAGAAGGTAAATGGGAAGAGTTGCCTGATACATTTTTATGTCCTGAATGTGGATGTGGCAAAGAAGACTACGAAACCATTTAAGGCAAAGATGTAACATAGAGCTTGCACTCTAACATAATCTATGTTATAATGTAAAAAGTAAGTTAATTTAAATAAAGAGGTATAGTAATGAACATTCGTGAATTGGCAAAAAAACTCGCAGTAGAATACAAGTTGCCTAGAGCAGATAGGTATGATTTGTATTTGCGGGAATTTGACAACATGGTTGAAGTTCTTGGTTGGGTGCAAGACCCATCCGCAGACATGAACGACTATCGTGGAAGGGAAATGCTTTTCCCAAAACGATGGGTAACTATTGGCGTATTGCCTGCTGGGACACCTGTCAATGTATAGGGTTTCATACTATATGAACGGCTCAACTGGAGTATCATTTAGAGAGTTTGATACTCTTGGTGAAGCCGTAGAATTCTCAAATAATCAACCCATTAATTCAGTATTGGAAATTAAATTATATGACAACGAAGCTCGTAACCTTCAAAACGAATCATACGATTCTCGCCGGAGTGGACTGCACAAGTGATAATGAAGTTATTATCACCAAACCAGTTCAAGTAGTAGTACAACCAACTAAAGATGGTCCGATGATGGGTTTTGCCCCATTCTTAGACTTTGCAGAAGAGTTTACTACAGGCATTAAATTTTCGATGGATAATGTATTGTGTATTACTACACCAAGCAAAGACCTTGAAAATCAATACAGTAAAATGTTTGGTAGTGGCATCGAAATTGCCTCTACTATTCCAAAAATCTGATATAATATATGAATGAGTAAATACTACACAAATGTTGCCTGTATTGGCAACAACATATTATATCGTGGTGTTAAAGAAGGCAGGCGTGTAAAGTTAAAAGTAGCTTACACGCCTACTTTGTTTTTGCCATCTAAAAAAGAAACTGCCTACAAGTCGCTTGAGGGAGATTTTCTTGAGCCGATGAAATTCGAATCCGTCAGAGAAGCAAGAGACTTCATTAAAAGATATGATGAAGTAACTAACTTTAAAATCTTTGGCAATTCTTCTTATCAATATGCCTTCATTGCAGATGAACAAAAAGGCATGGTCGATTGGAAGATGGAAGACTTGTCTGTTGCGATACTTGATATCGAAGTCGGTTCAGAGAATGGATTTCCTGACCCATATCTTGCAAACGAACCAATCACAGCGATTGCAATTAAGTATCTCAATGGTCAAACAGTTGTGTTTGCTTGTGGTGATTATGATAAGACACTCGACAAAGAGAATGATACTACCGGCATAACCTATGTTAAATGTGATGATGAATACAATCTTTGTAAGAAGTTCCTAAGATTTTGGGAAGAGAATTGCCCTGATGCAATATCAGGCTGGAATATTAAGTTCTTTGATATTCCTTATATTGTAAATCGATTCAATAAAATTCTTGGTGAAGACGAGACAAAGAAACTATCGCCATGGGGTTACATCAACAGTCGCAAAACTGTAATGAACAACCGTGAGTTGGTCGCATATGATTTTGTCGGTGTATCTACACTAGATTACATTGAGTTATACAGATGGTATGCGCCAGGTGGTAAATCACAAGAATCATATTCACTAAACAATATTTGTAATGTTGAACTTGGTGAGAGTAAAATCTCCTATGAAGAGTTTGATAACCTTCATGCATTGTATCGATTGAATCATCAAAAGTTTATTGAATACAACATTAAAGATGTGGAGTTGGTTCTTAAACTTGAACAGAAATTAAAACTGATTGAGTTGGGTCTTACTCTTGCATATGATACTAAAACAAACTATGAAGATATCTTTGCACAAACAAGAATGTGGGATTCTCTAATCTACAATTATTTGTTTGAGAGAAAGATTATTGTTCCACCAAAAAGTAACAACAGTAAAACTTCTGCGTTTGAAGGTGCATATGTGAAAGAAGTGCAAGTCGGTAAACACGATTGGGTTGCTTCTTTTGACTTGAACAGTTTGTATCCACATTTGATGATGCAATATAATATTTCACCAGAAACTTTAATTGAAGTGAGTGATTACGACAAAGAGATGCGAGATGTTATCTCTAAAGGTGTTTCTGTTGATAAGATGATTGAACAGAATGTTGATACATCAAAACTAACTGGTGTTACTATTACACCAAACGGACAATTCTTCCGTACTGACAAACAAGGCTTCTTGCCTAAGATGTTGGAAGAAATGTATGTTGACAGAAGTAAATTCAAAAAACTAATGTTGAAAGCAAAACAAGAGTATGAGAATGAAAAAGATGAGTCTAAGAAAAATGAGATTAATAACCGAATTGCAAGATATGATAATCTACAACTTGCAAAGAAAGTTTCTCTAAACTCCGCATATGGTGCTTTAGGTTCACAGTATTTCCGTTTCTATGATTTGAGAATGGCACTTGCAGTCACACTTGCAGGTCAATTGTCTATTCGTTGGATTGAAAAACATCTCAATTCTTATATGAATAACCTATTGAAAACGGAAGAAGATTATGTTATCGCCTCAGATACAGATTCGATTTATCTCAAACTTGGTCCACTTGTTGATAAAGTGCATAAAGACAAGACAGATACTAATAAAATTATCGCCTTCATGGACCGTGTCTGTGAAGATAAGATTCAACCATCTATTGATGAGAGCTACGAGAATCTTGCTAACTATGTTCATGCGTTTGCCCAAAAAATGCAAATGAAGAGAGAGGCGTTGGCAGATAAAGGTATTTGGACTGCGAAGAAGCGATACATTCTGAATGTGTATAACAACGAAGGTGTTGCATACAATGAACCGCACATGAAAGTTATGGGTCTTGAAATGGTGAAGTCATCTACTCCATCGGCTATCCGTGAGAAGATGAAACAATCAATTAAGATTATGATGCAAGGAACTGAGAATGATATCCATGAATTCATTGCAGATTTCAAAGTGAATTTTAAGAAACTTCCTGTTGAAGATATTTCTTTTCCAAGAGGTTTGAATGGTCTAAAAGATTATGCTGATTCTGTTATCATGTATAAGAAAGGCACACCAATTCATGTTAAGGGTGCAATTTTGTACAATCACTATCTTGTAAAAATGGGTCTTGATAAAAAATATCCAAAGATACAAGAAGGTGAAAAAGTTAAGTTTACTTACATCAAACAACCTAATCCTTTCAAAGATATGGTCATTAGTTATCCTGGTAGATTGCCTGTTGAGTTTGGTTTGCAAGAGTATATTGACTATGATTTACAGTTTGACAAAGCATTTATCGAACCAATTAAAGTTGTGCTAGATTGTATGGGTTGGTCTACTGAGAAACGAAACAGTCTGGAGAGTTTCTTTGGCTGATATCAGAGTTATCAGAACTGGCATCAATGTGTCTAAGATTAAATCTCAATTGGAAAAATATAAAGAAGATTGGGGTAATCAAAAACAGATTGATGGTGCTCAGCAAATCGATCCAGACTTTCATAAGATTTACGCTGGTGTGTTGCAATTAGTAATGGGTGCAATATCTAAAGCTGGTGAGATGGTATATAATACTGAAATTTGTATTAAAACTCCTGCATATGATAGGCACACCGAGATAGTTAAGTTTATGAAGAGACATTTTCATACACACTCTCGGTGTGGTTTCTTATCTCTACCAGTTGGTGAAATTGTTGGTACTCATATAGACCAAGGAACTTATTATCAAACTAAAGACCGATATCATTTATCGATACAAGGTCGTTATAAGTATCATTGTGGTGATGATGAAGTGATTGTTGAACCAGGAACTCTATTATGGTTTGATAATAAGAAACCGCATGGTACAGAGAATGTTGGTGATGAAGTACGAATAACATTTGTTTTTGATGTGCCTCATAACAAAAGGAATCCATGATACAAGTTTTCTTTCCATTCATTACAGCGATTGGTCTTTCAGCTGTTGCAGCCTATTATTCAGTAATAGGTCTTGCACAGATATTTCCTGGTTCATTTTGGCCTATTATTCTTATGGGTTCAATACTTGAAATTTCAAAATTGGTGACAGTATCATGGTTATATAATAACTGGAAAGAAACTGCAAAGATAATGAAATACTATTTTTTAATTGCTATCATATTATTGATGACAATTACAAGTATGGGTATTTTTGGTTATCTTTCAAGAGCGCATATTGAATCAAACATTGTAGTCGGTGCAAACTCAACTGAATTGAAAACAATTGAAACACAAGAGAAGATTGCTAAAGAGAGATTGGAATATTTACTTGCAAGAGCAAAAGACCCATCTACTGCAAGCAACAAACTAGACAAACAAATACAAGAGACACAAGCAGAGTTAAAGAAACTATCTACTGAAAAGTTGCCGTTACTGAAAGAAGAAAATCAGTTAATGGCAGAAGTAGGTCCAATCAAATACATTGCCGAGATTTTCTACACAAAAGATGACCCAAGCTTCATAGATAAAGCTGTCCGCTTAGTAATATTTACTATCATCATTGTATTTGATCCACTTGCCGTTTTACTATTGATTGCCGCAAATCAAACATACAGAAAATTAAAACAGGAAGAAGACTTACCTCAAATTACTCCTAAGAAGGTAAAGAAGAAGAAAGTGCTTGACACCGACCCTGTTATTAGTGTAGAATCCTTTATGGACAACGAGATTATTCCTAAACACAAGATTACCAAAATGGATGGAGGTTCTTTTTAATGAGCAGTTTACTTGACAAACTAAAGAAAAATTCTTCAATTAAAGATAGTGCGATTTTATCTAAGTCGAAATTCTTTACTGAGAAGGATATGGTACCGACAGAGGTGCCAATGATTAATGTTGCACTTAGTGGCAAACTAGATGGGGGCATTATTCCTGGACTCACAATGTGGGCAGGTCCATCCAAACACTTTAAAACGGCATTTAGTCTTCTTATGGCTAAAGCGTATATGGACAAATACAAAGATGCCGTTCTTTTATTTTATGATTCAGAGTTTGGCACTCCAGTAAAATACTTTGAAACATTTCAGATTGATATGGACAGAGTGTTACATACTCCGTTGACTGACATTGAACAGTTGAAGTTTGATATTATGCAACAACTACAAGATGTAAATCGTGGTGATAAATTAATTATTATCCTTGATTCTATTGGTAACTTGGCATCTAAGAAAGAAGTTGAAGATGCACTTGAAGGCAAATCAGTTGCTGATATGTCCCGTGCTAAACAAGTTAAGAGTTTGTTCCGTATGGTTACACCACACTTGAACATCAAAGACATTTCAATGGTTGTTGTGAATCATACTTACAAAGAGATTGGTATGTTCCCGAAAGATATCGTTGGTGGTGGCACGGGTTCTTATTACTCGGCAGACAACATCTACATTCTTGGTCGCCAACAAGAGAAGACTGGTACAGAAATTACTGGTTACAATTTTATTATCAATGTGGAGAAGTCTCGCTATGTTAAAGAGAAATCTAAGATTCCTATTTCGGTCTCCTTCGATGGTGGTATTCAAAAGTATTCTGGCTTGGTCGACATTGCGATTGATGGTAATTTTGTTTCTAAACCATCACCAGGTTGGTATGCAAAGGTCGACCAGAAGACTGGTGAGATTGGTGACAAAGTTCGCTTTGATGCCACGCAAACTGATGAATTCTGGAAACCTCTACTTAAAGATGAGAAGTTTAAAGAGTTTGTAAATCAAAAATATGGGATTGCATATGGAAACATTATGGGAGAAACTCCTGTTTTGGAAGAAGAAATCTCCGAAGATGCTTGAAGAAGGCGTTGATTTTCATTATGTTGATTTAGACCTTGTGGGTGCTGAAGGTCAACTAACTGGCATAGGACTGGCGATAAAAGGATACGAAGGTGTCCTTTATCACTACCAAAAAGCTAGAGTAGTTGAAGAAGGTGAATTCGCAAGGTTACAATTTGGGTATACAATTATTCATCCAGGTGAACACGACATAGATGTGTTGACAAACGATGAAAATTTGCATACAATTATGGGTGACATCCTCACCTCAATATTAACGGCACAAGCAAATGAACAGATTAGAACAGACTATTCTAAAGAACTTAATCTATAATGAGGAATACTCACGGAAAGTATTACCATTTATTCGTCCGGATTATTTCTCTGACAACATAGAGAAAACAGTATTCAAAGAAGTATTTGATTTTACCAATCACTACAAGAATCCACCAACACATGAAGCTCTTGTAATTAATTTTACAGAGAAGAAAGATGTATCAGATGAAGTTGTTAAAGGTGCGATTGAATTACTCAATGAATTAAATCAAGCGAAAGAAGAACCAACTGAGACTCCATGGTTAATTGACCAAACTGAAAAGTTTTGCCAAGATAAGGCAATTTATAATGCAATCATGGAGTCTGTTGGTATCCTTGACAACAAAGCCCACAAAAAATCTAAAGGTGAAATCCCACAGTTATTGAGTGATGCACTTGGTGTGTCATTTGACAATACTGTTGGTCACGATTACATCAACGATTCTGATGCTCGATATGAAGCATATCACAAAGTAGAATCTCGCATTAGATTTGACCTTGACCTTTTCAATAAGATTACAAAAGGTGGTCTGCCAATCAAAACTCTAAACATTGCACTTGCAGGTACTGGTGTTGGTAAATCTTTATTCATGTGTCATGTGGCATCTGGTTGTTTATCGCAAGGTCACAATGTTCTCTATATCACAATGGAGATGGCAGAAGAAAAGATTGCTGAAAGAATCGATGCAAATTTGCTAAATATAGATTTGAATGAGTTACACACACTTAGTAAAGAAGACTATGAAAGAAAGTTTTCTGCATTGAAGAGTAAGACACACGGCAAACTAATCATCAAAGAATATCCAACTGCAAGTGCTAGTGTATTACACTTCCGTGCATTGTTGAATGACTTGGCGATTAAGAAAAACTTTAAACCTGATATCATTTTTATTGATTATCTTAATATTTGCTGTTCAGCGAGGATTAAGCCTGGTGCGAATGTTAACAGTTATTCATATATCAAGTCTATTGCAGAAGAGTTGCGAGGTCTTGCAGTAGAAAATGCTTTACCAATTGTGAGTGCGACACAAACTACAAGGTCTGGTTATTCATCTTCCGATCCTGGTCTTGAAGATACAAGTGAGTCATTTGGTTTGCCTGCAACGGCAGACTTTATGTTTGCGTTAGTGAGTAATGAAGAACTTGAGGCACTAGGTCAGATTCTTGTTAAACAGTTGAAGAATCGATATGGTGATCCAAATGATTATAAGAGATTTGTTTTGGGTATTGACCGTGCAAAGATGAGATTGTATGATGCAGAACCTTCCGCACAGGCTGATATTGTAGATGCTGGACAAGATGATAAACCATTAAACACTTTTGGTAACAGAGAGAGTAAGTTTAAAAAGAACTTTGAAGGAATGAAAGTATGACAGACAAAAAAGTGCTTAGTTTAATTACTAAAGAGCAGAGTCAACAAGAAGATTATCAAAAAGACTTACTTGAAATCGTAGATAGTTTCCGTAAAATGGTTGCTAGTGGTGAAGTTGTAGAGTTTGCTATTTCATCATTAGATATTGAAGGTGAAATTGTGATTACAACTTGTTGCAAAGATTTACTTGGTGGTGTTGGTCTATTTGAAATGGGCAAACATACTTTGATGATGCAAACTTCTTTCGACTATTAATGAATTTAAATCAATACTTACTTGACAATCGTAATCAGAATGGTGTTCCAATTCTGAATGAACAACAATGGTCTGATATCAATACACAATTTGATAAAGAGACCATTGTTGCGGCTCTGATTGATATCATTGTCAAAACAAAACCACCTTGTCCATTAAGAGATATATCTTTTGCAGATATGCAGAAATCTTTTTGGGATTTATCTTTGTCTGATTTGAAGACAACATTTCAACAACATGACGAAGTGAAAGATTTAGTGTTGGAGAAGTTTGAAGACTATGGTAGAAAATATGCTACTCATGGTCTTGGTGTGATTCAAATGGGTTCACAATTTAATGATGTGAGTAATTACTTCCACCAAGAGTTGCGATACAATTGCGATGCATGGGGTTACAAGTCTCCTATTTACCGATGGAATAACAACGATAATCTACGAAGTGTATTTCTTGCATTGTGGAGATTAGGCAACAAAGAACTATCAGTTAGTTCCTATATTTCTTCATTCAGATTGAGTGCCTATATTGCGACACAATTTAAACCACAAGTCGCAAAGTTTCTGTATCAAATTACAAATGCAAAAACTATATTTGATTCATCTTGTGGTTGGGGTGATAGACTAGCGGGATTTTATTGTTCAGATGCGGATGCATATTACGGCACAGACCCTAATGACCAAACATTTGAGAAGTATTATGAACAATGTTTGGTGTATGAAAGATTTCTTGGTGGCCGCCCAAGAACTGTAAAGGATGATAAACACTTTATTGTTGAGGGTGTCAAACGAGTAGAAATTCATAGATGCCCAGCAGAAGACTTTGACTATTCTATTTTACCTAAGATTGATTGTGCGTTTACTTCACCGCCTTATTTTGCAACAGAGAAGTATAACACAACAGGTAAACATTCAAATGAACAATCATGGGCGAGATATACAACTTATGAAGAATGGCGAGATGGTTTCTATTTGCCTGTAAATCAAAAGACATTCGATTCTTTGAGTGACAATGGTTATCAGTTTGTCAATATCATGGATCCAAAGATTAAGACGAAGAGATACTATGCAAGTGATGATTTGATTGATAATCTTACAGAAAGAGGTGCAACCTTCTGTGGTCAGATGGGTATGAGAATTATGCAAAGGCCAAAGAATGTTGAGAACTTAGATGAGTTTATGCATAAGATTTACATCGAACCAATCTGGTGTTTCAGTAAGAAAAAAGGTGAATTTAATCTTGTAGATGAGTATATGAATACTGGCGCCCTCGACAGTTTCTTCGGATAAATATAAGAATTACATAACGGAGTGTTCATGGGTTCATTTAAAAATTATCTAAACGAAGATGCAACTGAGGGTGCAGTCTTTGAAGAAGTTATTGTGGCAGCTTGGAATGGAAAACCAGCGCCTAAGACTGAATCTATTGCACCAGATGCTGGTAAGAAAATTGTTAAGTATCTAAAGACACAAAACATTAGTGGCAAATCAGCATCTAAATTAGCTACAAAAGGTGTTGAAGTAACTTCAGAGTGGTCTAAGTTTTGGTTACCAGAGAAAGTTCCACCAGCAACTAAAACACCAAAGACAGATATTCTTATTGGTACAAATAGAATCTCATTGAAGATGGGTGCAGCTCAACTTATGTCTGGTGGTGCAAATGAATCTAAAGCAACATTTTATGCAGCTCTCCGTTCAATGGAAAAAGCAGGTATTGATGTTGAACAAGATTTGTTTAAAGAGATTTGGTCTAAGATAGACACACTCACTAGAGGTGCAATCGCTAAAGGTAAAGTAGAAGGTGAGATTCAAAAAGGTAAAGACAAGTTTCTTACCAATGCAAACAAAGTAAACAACGATGTTAAAGCACTAATGCAAAAAGCATTTGCAGAGAACGAAGATTTTCGCAGAGCATTTGTTAGAGAAGCAATGACTGGAGAAGTTAAGTTTGGACCTAAGACACAGGCATATGCTGAATATGTTTTATCAAGTGACCCAAATGGTGATGCACCACATTTATACAAATCAACCAGTAAAGCATTTTTAGATAAAGTTGTTGCAAAGAGTGGTGTCACAGTTAGATTTAAATCAACATCTATTAAAACAAAAGGTGGTAAAACTGGTGAGTATAGATATTGGACAGTTGTTGCATTAGGTGTAAAAAAGTTAGAAGAAGAATTAGAATACTACAACGGCACATTACTGACAGAAAATATCATTACAGGTATTGTTGAGAGAGTAAAAAATTATTTGATGAATCTCTTTCAAAAGGCATATGAATATCTAAAGAGTGGTGTTCATAACATTGCAGAATTTTTTGACTTACAACCTGATGTGCAATTTAATAACAATATAGATTTCACGGAGTTGTAATGGCAAAATCATATTCAGCTGCAGAGTTAACTAGGATGCAAGAACTTGGTTCTGCATGGATTTTTCGTAGAGTATTAAATGACAATCAGACATACAATACTCCAGAAGATATTGTAAAAGATAAAAAATATAGTGAGTTGGTAAAAATTTATCCAGCAATAAATGCTGAATGGTTGAAGGCATTTCATGCACAACAAAAAACTATGTTTAAAGAGTTTGCACCATCTAAGTTTACAGAATTCACAAGAGATGGTGGATTCATGGATTATATTACAGAAATGGTTAGGGCAAAATTTAAAATTGCTAAAAAAGATTCTTGGAATCCTGCTGATATTTGGTGTGTTCAGAATGAACAGAAAGTTATTGCAGATGTTAAAAAGACAATTGAAGATGGTAAAGCATCCAGTCTTTTAGAATTAAATGCTCTTATGAGAACGATGTATAAACAAAGAAGACTTGTTGGTGTTTCATTAAAATTAATTTCTGGTAAAGAAGCAAAGTATGAAGAAGTTAATATAAACGAAGATGATTTTCCAGATAAAAAGAATTACAATTTTAATATTTCATCTATGAAGTGTCCTTTGAATCTGAAAAACGGAACACAATTTGCTACACAAGATACAAGAGTCATTGTAGATGGTGATGGCGTTAAATATGATTTTCAAATTAAAGCGAATAGTACATCTGGTTACAATAACTTAAAGTTTGAACCAACATCATCAGCTGGAACTAAAGCAAGATTGGGTAAGACACCACTTGATTTATTGGCAAAATTACTCAAAGATTATAAATTGCCATTTAAAAATAATCATAAAGAATATCCAATGACTGGTGCAGAGTTTAATGATAAGACCTCATTAGAGTATGCTAAGAAAGTATACGATTCAATTGCGGCCGCAAAAGTTGATACTGGTGTAAAAAATGCAGAAGAATTTATTTTGAATATGCAGAAAGTATTTACACTTGAACCACATACAGCAAATTCTAAATTGATGCAGTTGAATTTTTTATATAATATTTGTGAAATGAAAAAAGAAGAAAGAGATAATCTGTTAACCGATATGTGCTTTCTTGCTCAGAAAAAAGGCAGTCAGTTCGGTCCATTTGGAAAATTATACTAAAATGAATTTCACACAATTTTTAATCGAAGCAAAAAAAGAAGGCGCTAACCTTCACCTAGAACACCTTGAAGATGAAATTCTCAATCGTGGTGTTCGAGGTGGCCGTGATGCAATCAATTTCTTACAGGCATTGAGAGATATGCTTGCTGGTCACTCACAAATAAAAGTAAACACGACAACAAAATGGGATGGTTCACCTGCAATCTTTTGCGGTATCAATCCTGACAATGGCAAATTCTTTGTTGGTACAAAAGGTGTATTCAATGCAAATGCAAAGTTGAATTATACCAATGATGATATTGATAAAAATCATCCAGGTGAAGGTCTAAATGCAAAACTTAAAGTTGCACTCCGTTATCTTCCAAAACTTGGTATCAAAGGTGTTCTGCAAGGTGATATGATGTTTGCAAAGGGTGATATCACAGAGAAAACACTTGATGGTGAAGACTATATCACATTTCAACCAAACACATTAATCTATGCCGTACCGGCAGATTCTAAGTTAGCAAAGACAATGCAGGCTGCACAAATGGGTGTTGTGTTTCACACTTCATACACAGGTAAAACATTTGCTGATATGAAGGCATCATTCAATATTGACATTAAGAATTTAACACCAACTAAAGATGTTTGGTTCCGTGATGCATATTTTACCGATGCATCTGGCACAGCATCATTCACCGAAGAAGAAACAAAACAAATGACTTCTATTCTTTCTACTATTGGTGCAACATTCAAACAAACCAATGCATTGTCTATTAATAGAATATCTTCAAGTGATACAGTCAGAGAATACATTAAGACATTCAACAACACCAAAGTTAGAGAAGGTCAAAAGATTACAAACACCGCAGCACATACAAAAGAATTGTTAAAATGGGTTGAAGAGAGATTGAATAAAGATATTGTCTCTGCGAAGATGGAGAAGACAAAGAGAGATAAGACGATGATTAAGAATGAAGTCATGCGTACTCTCCGTGGTGCTGCAAATGATTTGATTAAAATGTTTGATATACAGAACGGCATGGTGGATGCCAAGAATATGGTTATCAAAAAGTTGCAACAGATGAAACAAGTTACAAGTACATTCGTACAAACTGAAGATGGTTTCAAAGTGACAAATCCAGAAGGTTTTGTTGCAGTTGATAAGATATCAGGTAATGCAGTTAAGTTGGTTGATAGATTAGAATTTAGTCATTTAAATTTCACCGCACAGAAAAACTGGAGTAAGTAATGGCTGCATATGATATAAACAAAATTCTTGCTGAGTATGGCGATAATGATTTTGGATTCTCTGCGGTATCAGAAGAAGAATACAATGCAGTAATTAATGAAAAAGATGAAACTGTTGAAGAGTATAAAGCAAGATTGGCACAAGTAGAAAAGTTAATTATGCCATTTCTATCAAATCTTTTAAAGACTGCTGATAAACCATATATCAATTGGCCAAATCGTAAACCAATTCTTGAAGCGCAGATACAAAAGATTCTTACCTTGACTAGAGGATAAAATGTCAGAAGCAATTCAACGAATAGCAAAATCAAGAATGTTGATGGAACAAATAACCGAGGCGGGTTATGTTGGTAACATTGGCATTATGGAACTGGTAAAGTTTCAACAAAAGGCTTCACCCGAACAGAAAAAGATGTTACAATCGTATATCGATAAAAAGAAGGTTAAAGATGCCTGGAAATTGGTACAAGATGTTACAGGCATGAAGTTACATAAAAGTGTGCATGAAGGAATTAGCCCTGATATATTACCAAAGGCGGGTGCAGGACAAGATGGTACTGCTACATTGGTGAATACATATAAGAACGATACACCCGGACAAGGTCGTAAGATAAAGAGATTTAAAGAATTTAATTAATAATTGGAGTTGTTATGAATGATATAGTGATTGGTAGTATTACTGGCTATGATTTTGATAAAATTAAACCATGGGTGAACTCGTTAGATAGAAGTGGTTTCACTGGCACAAAGGCCATGATTTGTTATAATGTTTCATATGAAACAGTTGAAGAGTTAGTCAAACGAAACTACACCATCCTTGCTTTCAAAAAGGATGATGAAAATAAAAGATTTGTATACAGAGATGACTTCTCAATTGTAGTTGAGAGGTTTTTGCATCTATGGTATTTACTGAAACAGTTTGAAGGTAAGTATCGATACATTCTCACAACAGATGTTAAAGATGTAATCTTTCAATCCAATCCTTCTACTTGGTTAGAAGAGAACATGGATGAAGCACAAATTAATGTTGCATGTGAATCAATCAAATACAAAGACGAAGATTGGGGCAGTCACAATCTTATGAAAGCATTTGGTCCGTTGATTCACGACCACAATAAAGATAGATTGGTCTATAACGCAGGAACAATTTCTGGCAAATTTAATACTATGCTTGATGTGTTTTTGAATCTCTATATGATTTGTAACGGCACCTCACACTTCACGGAAGGCGGTGGTGGACCAGACCAAGCTGCATTGAATATATTATTGAATATGAAACCATATAGAGACATTACAAGATTTACTGCCTCTGAAGAAGGTTGGGCTGCACAGTTGGGAACAACCGGTCCACAAGTCGCACATAAGTATGGTGACAAGTTAATAGAAAAATGCCCAATTCTAGTCGGTGATACAGTATGCACAAGTGATGGCAAACCATTCGCATTAGTACATCAGTATGATAGAGTTCCAGAATGGAAACAAATAATTGAGAAAAAATATGCATAATGTAATCTTCTGCCCTGTCGGCATTCCACTAAACTACCATGATGCATATGATAAAGATAATCATTGGCGCAAGACGAATGGTATTCAACGAAACTATGAAACAGTTGTGTATCAATACAAAGACTTTGATATTGAACCAAACACATATGATACATTAATCAAAGATACTGGTTTCAAATGGGACTTGGCAAAACATTTCCTTGATACATTTGATTATAGGGACTATGATTATCTTGGTTTTTGGGATGATGATTTAGTTACAGATATTCAAAGTGTAAATCGTGCATTAGAAATTGCAACAAAAAAAGATATTAAATTGTTTCAAATGTCTACTATTGCAGGATCAGAATCTACACATCAAATTTTACATCAAGTTCCTGGTTACAGTTACAGTCTAACAAACTTCAATGAAGGGATGGGTAACTTCTTTCATTCGTCATTGATACCTATTCTGCTAGATTTTTGGAATTACCATGAGATTAAGAGTGGTTGGGGATTTGATGTGATTCTATCTGCAATCACAAAACAGAAGGCTGGCGTGATGCATGAAGTATCAATGTATCACCCAAATAGACCTAGTTACTATGACAAACCAGCGGCATTTGCTGAGATGGACAAAATACTAGGTGAAGTTTATCCAAAATTTATGAAGGATAGATATAATGAAGAAGTCGGTCCGTACAACGAACCACAAACTGAATATGAATTTACATTTAAGGTATAATTATGGAAATTATTAATGCAAGTGCGATAATGAAAAAGAAACAAACAATTTCTGAAGACAAGGTACAAGGTCGTAGTTATACCAGTAATCATGTGAAGTTATTGAAACACATGGACAGATTACAAATCATTCAGGAAGGTGGTAGACCTAAACCTGTGATGTTTCACATGTCACCTGCAAACCCATGTAATCTAACTTGTTCTTTCTGTTGTTTCGCCAATCGTGCAATGAAAGAGATGTTGACACTAGACCAAATGAAATCTGCAATTGACCAATTCGCAGACCTTGGTGTTCTAGGTATGGAGTTTACAGGCGGTGGTGAACCAACATTGCATCCACAACTAGATGAAGCGATTGCTCATGCACATAGTCGTGGTCTTAAAATTGGTATCTGTACGAATGGTTCTCGCTTGAAGAAAGTTAAGAACTGGCATATGTTGTCGTGGGTAAGACTTGGTATGTATTCATGGGATGAAAAGAAACCTTATCCGTATCACCTCGAAGTGTTTGAAGGTTTAGATATTGAAATCTCAGCCGCATATGTTTGGGATGGTGCAACAGAGACTTCTACTAATCC
>JAUKPS010118909.1:0-19997 GCA_032273165.1 Chlorellidium tetrabotrys
GTCTCGCGTATGCACAGACAGCTTTGAGAATCCAAGCCCTTCTTGGATTTCTGTAGAGACAGAAATAAAGCCTTTACTGGCTGGCTCAGGAATCGGCATCCAAATAATGATCCACGGTCGTGCCGATCGTGGTGTGGCCCAGTGCCTCCGATGCGGCTTTGATCCCAGCCTGACGGGCGAGGATCGCCTGCTCGGTCTCGCGTTTGACATGGTCAGCGTAGAGGCCGCGCAGGCGATGCAGTGGCGAGAGGGCCGCGCCCGTGAATGGCTTCAACCAGGCTTGAGGCTTCCGCCCGGTCCACTTGACGGTGTTGATCAGTGCGACCGCTCCGGCCTCCGCGTCCATCGTTCGCAGATATTCAGCCAGCCCCGGCTCCATGACTAAGGCGCTGTAGGGTATCCCCGTCTTGGTCTGGAATCCGTCCTCGGGCCGATCCTGCAACCGGACGTAGGTTGCATCCCCTTTCCTGACGATCCATTTTCCCCGGAACGCCAGAATCTCTGACTGCCTAAGACCAGCAAACCGGGCCAGACCAACCGTCAACCACATGGGAAGATCGACTTCCCGCAGGCCGTGCCATGCCTCAATCAACGCCAGATCGTCTGCCTCGGCTGGAACTTTTGGCGCTTCAGCCGCCAATAAAATTCGGCCGGCATGGGGCGGGAGGATGATCCCCTCGCGCAGGTAATGCGGCTCCATGGCCTTGGTCAGCAGGCAGGCCGCTTGTCTCATGGCTGAGTTGATCCCTCGATTGATACCTCGGCGGGTCGCATAGTCTGGGCGATCCAATCCCTGCCGCTTGGCAACGTAGGCGGGCCAGAGGGCAGGGAGGTTGGCAATCTGGAATCCGGCCAGATCAGTTCCCGCTCCGTCCCGGACCACCGACTTGAATCTGCACACGTTCCGCTTGGCGATGCTGTCGCTGGATCGTTTTGGGGCGGCGAGGTAGGCGTCGGCGAGGTCTTGCAAAGTCTGCGGGCAAATCTGCTTTGCCCGCACGGGCAATTCCTCCAGCCGCTCCTTTACGATCCGCTTGGCATCGGAGAGTGAGCTTGTTCCGGTGACTATATCGCAGGTCAGGTGCTTGGTCCTGCTCCGCGCCCGCCAGATTCCCCGCTCCAGAACCAGCTTCACCTTCCGCCCCTGCCACTGGATGGAATTGCCCGCAGCGGGCAAATTGCGGGCAATTCCATTTTTCGGCTCCTTCGTTTCCTTCGCTGTCATGCCGCTACTTCACCGCTATTCCATCGCTACTCTCAAGGGGGATTTGCGCTCATTTCCCCCGATGGATTCAAGAATTGCCCGCTGAAAAAAAAGAGAGGGCAGCGGGATACCAAACCTTTTATGGGGCTTGGTTTACGTTTAGGATCAACAGCTTACTGGTTCTGCGGGCAATCTGCGGGCAATTAGGTGCGGGCGGTCTGGGAGCCGCAGGCATTGCAGTGCCAGACGGTGCGCTTCGTGAGGGTCAGCGATCCGCCCGCGATTAGGCCCAGGACTCCGGCCACTCCTGCGGTTACTCCCCAGGCTTTGGAAACTCCAGAAACGACTTCGGCGGCTTTGCGTTCTTGAATTTGCTGGGCGGTCTCGACCTTGCGCTCATACCTGTTGGCACCGACAAGGGCCATCGCACCGAAGAACAGGGAGAAGCACAGATTGACCACCCCAAACAAAAGCAACGGAATGCCCAGCACCTGGATGCAGCCACTATATTTTGCCATCGTCTTGATTGCCATACCTGGAGTGTGGCAGGCGGGGCAGGTGATTACGGGGGCGGTGCTCATTCGGGCGGGTCTATCATATTGGAGGACGGCCTGCAAGTAATGTTTCGCAGGGGGAAGGTTCATCGTCCTATAGATTCTCTGAGCCGGGGCAGAATGGTCCTTATGCAAGGTATCCACTCTGCCCAAGATTGGTTCGCTCCCATGAGTTCCCTTTCGCGTAAACAGACCGAAATAAATCGGCCGCTTTCCTCGCCGCTGGTTACGCTCATAGGCCCGGCTCAAACGGAAAACGGATGGCCCCGGCATTTCTGCTGGCGCGGTATTAAGTCCCCTGATTCCATTTTCCGGGGACTCCAGTAATCCCGCAAAGCGCACTCATCAGATTTCACCCTGACCTTACTGCTCTGTGATGCCAGCGGGGGCACCAGACTGCTTCCTGCCCCGCTTGAGTTTCTCGCCACCGGCTTAACCTGTATCAACGAAAAAGCCCGAAGAGGTTGCGGACACTTCGGGCTTTTCCGGCGATTCCTGCCGTAGGGCACTTATCCCCGCAACAGGAATCAGCTTGTGGAATATTACGGTGCAATACTCATCTGAGCAAATCCTTTTTTTCAGCCGCTCTCTGCGATCCGGTTGAAGTGGTTCCAAACGGATTTTTTCCCCAAGCGTTACAAACTAAAAAAATAATTAATTTTGGAAGAGAGGAAAGGCATTCCAGCGAATGACCTTAGTGGTGAGGTGCCGCAGAGGAATCTACTAACATCAGCCCCCCCCCCCCCCCCCCGCTAACAGAAGCTCGGGGGCGGGAAGGATGATCCTGCGCTTCGGGGTTCAGGCCTGCTCCCTCAATTCACGCTGGCGTTTCCGCTCGAGAATCTCCCTCTCAAGGATCACGGACAGCAGATTGCTCAGGGGTCGCCTTTCCTCTTTGGCCCACTGCTTGGCTTCCGCAAGCAATTCACGGGTCACGCTAAAGGACGTTGAAGTATTTTCCGGGGAGCGGGGTTTTTGGGAACGGGTGGTTGGTTTGGTGGATTTCATGGGGGTGGCGGGGGTTGGTGTGGGAGTTACGTTCACAGGAATATTACGGCGCGATAAAAAAAATCAAATTACAATATTGACATCAGAATATCATGCCGTATTACTGAGTCATGCGGAAGACGAGCAAACCTAAATCACCAAGCGACCTGAAAAGGATCGGAACAGGACGAGTAAGAATCACCGCCAGCATCAAGCCTGGTCTGGAGATTGAGCTTAGTAAAATTGCCGAAGAGGACGGGATCAACAAATCCCAGGTGCTCCAACGGATTCTCACCAAGGAGATCATCCGCCGCCGTCGTCTTGCGCCAGGCGGCTGATTTTTTTGCCGCAGAATATTACGGCGCAACGCTCAATAATATGACCACGCAACCCCCGCCATACTACACCCGCCAATCCTTGGCCGCTGAATGCGGCCTGAGCATCCGGCGCATCGACGAGCACATCAAAGCTGGAACCCAGCGCATCAACAAAGCCGCTGAGAAAATCCCCGGCGTCGGCGTCCGCATCAACGCCCAACTCGCCTCCAAGTTCATCGCCGTCATGCAGGCCAAGAAACAAACAGCTGCCCCCACCGCATGAAAATCCAAGCCCAGCAAAAACAAATCCTGCGTGACCTAAAGCGCGGATGGAAAATCAATCCAATCGGAGCGCTTCGCAATTACGGCTGCTTTAGACTTAGCGCACGCATCCACGCGCTCCGCGAGGCGGGCCATGAGATCAGCACAACGCTGATCGAAATCGACGGCCACAAGGTCGCCCAATACCGGCTGGCACAGTCAGCTTAACCGACCCGGATCGGGTCAAAAAACCAACACTCAAAGATCGAATTATGCCTACTACCCAACAACCATTCACACTCTGGACGAAGCAAGCCAGTAACGGCATCCGAGCCGCCCTCTGCTCGGAAGCTGGAATGTTATTCGGAATCCGTGATTACTCCGACATCATGTTTCGGCAGGACGGGAACCTCCTGTATGCCCACACCGCCAAAGGAACGACCCGTGACGCAGCCGCCATCATGGAACGGAGGGGCAACTAATGACCATCCAGCAACTCCTCGTAATGCGCGAGATGGCCGAAGTGGACATGATCCTTGGCGCTCTTTACGTTACCCTTGGCAGTCTGGGCCTGCTCTGCATCTGGCACATCTCACACACCCGCCGCCAGCTCGATAAGCAGAACCGCCAACAGATCCGCCGCGAGTGGCGCAAGTTGAACCTGAGGGGGATGAACTAAATGACCATTGAGCAAATCGACATCGCCATCGCAGAGCATCTGGGGTGGTCTGACATCAAGGTGGGTGAAGGGGCGAGGATTTGGGGCAACCGTCCTAATTCGGCCGGCCAAGATTATCGCAAGGCGGCGGTGCCTCAGTTTCACGCCTGCCTGAATGCGATGCACTGGGCAGAGACTGTCCTGACCTACGAGCAGTTTGACGAATATTACATCCAACTCGGGATGAAGATGGTTCGCCCATTTCATTCCACCGCAGCCCAGCGCTCCGAAGCCTTTCTTCGGACCATCGGCAAATGGCAGGAGCCGGACAAACTCTCGACCCACATCGCGGTCTAAACCAATTTCCAGAACCGCCGCATAACCAAACAATACCGGGCGGTGGCGTATGGGCGCGGTGGTTCTGGATCAACTTTCCGACCTGACTGTTTCAGGCGGAATGCCTTCCGGGCGTGGTCATATTCGGAAAAATCTACTATATCCGGGAGGCACAGATTTCTTAACTGAATACACAAACCACAATGACAACCAACGAAAATCCACCATCTGCCACTATTCATCAGAACCTCATCAGGAAACGCGACGTAGCCCGAGAACTCAACGTCTGCCCGCGCACCGTCGATAACCTCAAGCGGGCCAATAAAATTGCTTTTGTGCAGATTGGCCGGTCCGTCCGTTTTGAGTGGTCGGCCGTCGAGGAGTTTAAGAACTCCCACCGGATTGAGGCAGTTTGAAACTGCGATCAGACCCAACACAAACCACACAAAGTAAACACTATGACAACTGAACAAGACCCAGTTTTTCTTACTCACAAACAACTCTGTAACCGGTGGAGTGTGAGCACAATGTTTCTTCATCGCATGAGGCGGTCCAACAAATTGAAGGCCTACAGACTTGGGGTGAGCTGCATCCGATACAAATTCACAGAGATTTTGGCTATTGAGTCTGCATTAAAGACAGGAATCCCCGCAGAATAATCCAACACAAACCACACAAACAAAATGCCCAGCAAACTCAAAGCCCGCGAACCTGAAGAGGTCCAACCCGGCCACTCAAAAATGATCATCTTCGGCCCTTCGGGGGTGGGGAAAACTTGGTTCGGGCTGTCGTTTCCGAAGCCGTATTACATGGATACCGAAGGCGGGGCTGATTTGAAGCACTATCAGGCCAGACTCAAGGAAGCCGGTGGCGCCTACATGGGGCCAAGTGACGGCACGCTGGACTTCTCCACTGTGCTGGCAGAAATCCAAACACTGGCCACGGAAACGCATCCCTACAAGACCCTGATCATCGACAGCATCACGAAGCTGTATCAAACCGCGGTTTCCAATGAGGCCGAAAAGCTGGGGGACAAGGACGCCTTCGGCGCATCAAAGAAGCCCGCCATTGCCTTCATGCGGCGTCTGGTGGCTTGGATCGACAAACTCGACATGAACGTCGTGCTGATCGCTCATGAGGCTTCTGAGTGGGGTCTGGTGAATGGCCAGCGGTCGGAGGTCGGCAAGGAGCCTGACGTATGGAATAAGCTCATTTATGAAATCGACTTGGGCCTGCACTGCCAGAAGCGTGGGCCGCAGCGGGTGGCGGTGGTGCGGAAGTCCCGCCTGACTGGCTTTCCTGAGGGGGAGTCATTCAGCTTGGAGTTTGCCGACTTCGCCGGCCGCTACGGGAAGGACTTCATTGAGGCCGAGGCCAAGCCGATCAGCCTGGCCACTCCTGAGCAACTGGCAGAGATCGCCAACCTGCTGGAAACCGTCAGGGTGGATGAGGATTTCATCGACAAATGCCTCAAGAAATTCTCTGCCGAAACCCTCCCTGAAGTCAACGAAACCCAAGCCAACGCCATCATTACCGCTCTGCGGAAAAAACTCCCAACCCCAACCAAATAACCTATGAACTTCACCCCGAAATCGAAAGAAGAACTCGCAATGGACGGCCTGCTTGATGCTGGCAAATATCCTTTCTCTGTCATGAAGGCAGAGGAGAAAACCAGCAAGGCCAGCGGCAATCCGATGCTCGCACTCCAGCTCACGGTCTATGCCAACAATGGCGGGCAGGTTACGGTCTTTGACTACCTGATGGAAAACAAGCCCGCCCAGCTTGAACAATTCTGCCGCTTCACCGGACTGGAGGCGCTTTATGCCAGCGGCAAACTTGAGGAATCCGACTGTGTGGGCCGCGAGGGCTGGGTCTGCATCAAGGTGCAGCCTGCCAAAGATGGTTACGATGCAAAGAACGTGGTCAGCTACTACTGCCCGAAACCGGAGGCGACCGTGGCCGGCGCTCCTGCTGGGAGGATCGCAGTCAATACCGCGGCTTTGGCCAGCGACGACGAGATTCCCTTTTAGCCCATGCCGATAACAATGGAAGAAAGAAGCCTGACCGTCCTGCAAATAAAGCTGGACTACAAGACCTGCCGATGCGGGACGGTCGGGGCCTATGCCAGATATGAGCCGGGATCGACCACGATCCAATGCCCGAACTGCCACCTGAGTTACACGGTGCCGGATGCTGAATATGCAGCCGCACTGGCCGGGTGGAAAACCGTTACAAACAAACGCAAGCCATGACCCCTCCGAAATTCTCAAAGCCCAAGCCCAAGCCTGCCGCGCAAACCAAACCAATCAGGTATCTCTGTATCGGCCCAGCCAGAACCAGTGAGGGGATTAAGGACCGCAGTCTCACCCGAGCGAACGAGCCGCATTACGACAAGTCGGTGATGCGGGTGCTGGACGATTCCGCTGAGGACAAAGCATCATTCAAGCTCTGGCTGATCGCCAACAACCGGAAGGCATAACACCATGGTTACAGAAACTGAACTGGCGCAAGCCTTGGACAACATACTGGGTTACGTCGTCACCGCAGTAATCTGCTGCGGCGAGGAAGGATGCCAGCAAATGAACTGCTGGAGTTGCCAAGGATCGGAAGTGGCAGAGGCGGAAGCAAAAGCCGCTCATGCTATTTTCCAAGCATCCGCCAAAGTCCTGAAGGAATGGAAGGCGTCGAGAGCGGCCCAGAAATGCGACTGTGATGCGGGCGAATATTTTGCCCATTGGGTGATCCCTCAGATCTGTCCCGAATACGCCGGGGATGACGAATACTGCACCGTTTGCTGGCATGAAAAACAATGCCACCAGCATCAACCGGATGAGCCGAAATGAAAAGAGCCATCTACGTTGGCAAACCCTACCCGTGGATCAATTACGGAATGACCGGCATCCACTGGTCGGACTCGTTCGGCGCGGCGTTCCGTGCGGACGGCGACCCCGTGGCGATCATCGTGCCTCGGAAAGACCTTTACATCCGACCTGAAGACGAAACCCGCCACTGCCCAAAACCATGACCCCAATCCAAGACCGTCTCTTCCTCGCCGCACTAGCCCAAGCCGGAATTCCTGCGCCTGTTGCTGAGTTCCGGTTCCATCCGATCCGCAAATGGCGCATGGATTTCGCCTGGCCAGACCAAAAAGTCTTCCTCGAAATCGACGGAGGAATCTGGTCAGGAGGCCGGCATACCAGACCGGGTGCCATGCTCAAGACCTGGGAAAAAGAGAACGCCGCAGCGACCCAAGGATGGCGGGTGCTGCGATGCCAACCCAGTGATGTCTGCAAGCTGGAAACCATTAATGCTATTCAATCTGCGCTCTGCGTCACAATCCCAACCCCATGACCAACGAAGAAAAAGCCCTCGCCAAGGAGCAGGCGAAACAGTGGATAACCAAGGCCCCGGAGCCGGAGCTAGTCGCCAAGCCCAGGGCGCACAAGGGAAAGCCAAGGAGCGCCAAGACCTTACCGAAATGGATTTACAAGCGGCACTACATTTCCGGGGAGCCGTTCTACGTCGTCAACGTCAAGCAGTCACTTAAAAGCAAGAGCCACCACGTTGGCAGTTTTGCGACGGTCAACGAGGCGGCGCGGCGATTGGCTCAGTGGCTGGACCGTCAGCAGGCTCTGGAGATGGCGAATGCGGCCAAGACCACAAGTCCCTAAACGATCAACCACCACAATCTGATTCTGCCATGATGTCTCCTGAAGAACACGCCAAGGCCCGCGCACAGGCAATGCGCTGGATGAAACCAATCCCACCGCAGGCCCCTCCGCCGCCGCGCACTAGACTGGGGCGTGGTCTGCCCATCGGGGTTTACCATAGCTATATCGCCGGCAAGCCTTGGCGGGTGCGGATCAAGGTGGGCGAGAGGCTGATCAGTCTGGGTGCCTATGCGACGGTGGCAGAGGCGGCAGCGGTGGCCTTGGCTGGGGCCAAGCAAACAACTTCGTAAACCGTGAGAGCGATGGGAAGGGCCGAGTAGTCTAGCCCCTGTATAAGCCGGTCCACCTGCGTCGGTCCCGATCCACGGAGCAGGATAATATTTCTGACTTATCACACCACCAACACAACAATGAAACACCTGAACTACGACGAGTTTATCCAATCAAAATCACGCCTTTTGGCGGAATGCGGCTTTGAACCGCGGCCTTTTACGGCCCCGCTTTTTCCATGGCAGCAACACGTTATCGGCTGGGCGATCCGGCAGGGGAGGGCTGCGCTCTTTGAGGACTGCGGGCTGGGGAAGACGATCCAGCAGCTGGAGTGGGCGCATCAGGTGGCACAGCATACGGGGGGATGTGTGCTGATCCTGACGCCGCTTTCAGTGGCGCGGCAGACTGAGGCCGAGGCGCGCAAGTTTGGCATCGCCGCGGAGGTGGTAAGCAGCGGGGATGATGTGGATCGTGCCGGCGTATTCATCACGAACTACGAGAAGATGGAACACTTTGAGGGCATCGAGTTTGCCGGGGTGGTGCTGGATGAGAGCAGTATCCTGAAGTCCTTTCAGGGGAAGACGCGCAGGGCGCTGACGGAGCGATTCAAGGACACGCCCTACCGGCTCTGCTGCACGGCTACGCCATCGCCGAATGACTACACGGAGCTGGGCCAGCACGCGGACTTTCTGGGGATTTGCTCACCCATGCAGATGCTGTCCACATGGTTTATCAATGACACCTTCAACACAGGGGACTGGCGGCTAAAGAAGCACGCGGAAGGAGAGTTCTGGAAGTGGCTGGCGAGCTGGGCGGCGTGTATTTCCAAGCCTTCGGATATTGGCTACGAGGATGCGGGGTATGATCTGCCGGGGCTGAATCTTGAGACGCGGATCGTGGAGGTGGATGAGGCGGAGGGGGCGGAGGAGGATCAGCTATTCCGGCACGCTACGCTGTCGGCCACGACGATGCACCGGGAGCTGCGGATGACGATGACGGAGCGGGTGGCGGCACTGGCGGACGCGGTAAACGGGAGCACGGATCAATGGATGGTGTGGTGCAATACGAACGAGGAGAGCGAAGAGCTGAAGCTGGCGATCCCTGACGCAGTGGAGGTGAAGGGGAGCGATAACCCTCGCCATAAGGAACGCGCTCCGCTGGACTTTATCAGCGGTGCCACGCGGGTGCTGATCAGCAAGGCGGGGATCTTTGGCTATGGGCTGAATTTCCAACACTGCCGGAATGTGGCCTTTGTGGGGCTGTCCTATTCTTTCGAGGACTTCTACCAGGCGCTGCGGCGGTGCTACCGCTTCGGGCAGCTGCACCCGGTGCGGGCGCTGATCGTGCAGGCCTCGACAGAGGGGGCCATTCTTCAATCCATCCAACGCAAAATCACTCAACATCAGGAAATGCAAACCAGTATGAAACAAGCCGCCAAAGCCTTCAAGGAAAACACTACCAAGAAATTGACGATGAAAACGGAAATCGAAACCAAGACGGGTGAGGGCTGGACGGTGCACCACGGGGACTGTGTGCGGGTGGCGAAGACGATCCCGGATGGATCGATCCATTTTTCGGTGTTCTCGCCGCCGTTTGCTGACTTGTTCACGTATTCGGATGACCTGCAGGATATGGGGAACTGCGCGGACTTGTCAGAGTTCACGCGGCACTTTGAAATCCTGATCGCGGAGATGAAGCGGATTATGATGCCGGGGCGGGAGGTGGCGGTGCATTGTGTGGACCTTCTGAGCACGAAGTGGAAGACGGGCCGGATTGAGTTTCAGGACTTCAGCGGGGAGCTGATCCGGGCCTTTTGGCGGCATGGCTTCCTTTTCCACAGCCGGATCTGCATTTGGAAAAGCCCGGTTACGGAGATGCAGCGGACGAAAGCGCATGGCCTGCTCTACAAGACGCTGTGCTCTGACAGCACGAATAGCCGGGTGGGGTGCGCGGACTACCTGCTGATCTTCAAGACGCCGGGGGATAACCCGGTGCCGGTGACAAAGGACAAATCCAGCTACCCCATCGACTGGTGGCAGGAAGCGGCCAGCCCGGTGTGGATGACGGTGGATCAGGGGAATGTCCTGAACCGGGACGGGGCGCGGGATAATAACGATGAGCGGCACATCTGCCCGCTGCAGCTTGATGTGATCGAGCGGGCGGTGGCGCTGTGGTCGAATCCGGGGGAGCTGGTTTACAGCCCGTTCACCGGGATCGGATCGGAGGGATACAAGAGCCTGCAGATGGGGCGGCGCTTTGTGGGGTCGGAGCTGAAAGAGTCCTACTTTAACCAGGCCAGCCAGAACCTGGCTAATGCTACATCCCAGCTTTTGCTGCTGTAATCTCAACCACTTCAAACCTATGGCCGGCGACTGGATAAAAATGAGGAAGAGCCTTCCGACTGATGGCCGGATCGTCCGCATGATGTCCGCATTGAATGCGGACAGATTGCGGACACTTGGCGGACTTATGTCCGCATGGTGTTTGCTTGACGAGCATACATCAGACGGAAAGCTGGAGGGATACACCACCGCGGCGTTCGATGAAATCATCGGTTTTCCCGGCTTGGCGCAGGCCATGGAAGCCGTGGGATGGATGGAGATTGGCGAGGGCTTTCTGCAAGCCCCTGACTTTGAACGACATAACGGGACGACCGCCAAAAGAAGAGCGCAGGAATCTGTCCGCAAAATGTCCGCACGCAATGCGGACAAATGTCCGCAAGTGAAGCGGACAAAAAGCGCACCAGAGAAGAGAAGAGAAGAGAAGAATATCATTTCCTTATCAGGAAATGATAATGGCGATCCTGAATCCGTGACCCTGCCGGAGGGTGCGCCGGCCGAAGCGGTGACGGCATGGGCCGAGTGGCAGGCCTACCGCCAGTCCCGAGCCGCCGCCAAGGGGGCGCTGAAGTATCCATGGACGGAGCAGGCGGCGCGGATGGGGGCTAACCAGATGATGGCCTACATCGGCACCCACGGAATCAGGGCGGTCTGTGACCGGGTGGCTTCGGCGATCAGCTCAAACTGGAAGGGGATCAATCTGGATAGCATGGAATGCAGCAAGCTGGCGTCTGCGGCACCAATCGAAAATCAATACGGACCACTTCAACCCGACAAATGGAAACTCAAAGCATGACACGCACTGCACCCTGTCCGATCTGCGGCGTTCCCGTGACCCGCGAGGCGGTGATCTTTCTGGGCCGTGAGCTGCTGGCGGGCCTGGCCTGCCTGTGCCAGGCCTGTGATGACAAACGTGCACTTGAGGAGGCGACTGCGAAGGCCGCACGTAGCTTTCGGGACGCCTGGGAAAAGATCGTCCCGCCAGCCTACCAAGCCGCCGAAATCGAATCCGTTTCGCAGCGGCTCCGGCAAGCCGCTGTCTGGTTACCGAAAGTGGGGCAAACGGGATTAGGAATCCATGGGCCGTCTGGCTGCGGGAAAACGCACTGTATGGCGTTGATGGTGCTGTCTGCGGCAATCCCCTTCCGGTGGCTCACCGGAGCCGCCCTGCGTGCTCTGGCGCTCAATGCGGCCATGCTGGATGGGGCGGACCGGGATGATGCGCGGAAAACTCTGGCCAGTCTGCGGAATGTGCCGCTTTTGGTGATCGATGATCTGGCCGAGGTGAGGTTTACGGAGGCGTTCGCCGAGAAGCTTTTTGAGCTGCTGGAGCACCGGAACACGGCACTGCTCCTGACCTGCTGGACGGCGCAGCATGGGCCGGGGCGGTTGGCGGCGAAGATCGCGGCCGGGAAGGGAGTGGATCAGGGCACGGCTGAGGCCATCGAGCGGCGGCTGGTGCAGCACTCTGTTATTTTTGAGGGATGAACCCACCAACCAAAACCATGCACTTATTCCCTTACCAATCCGCTGTCGTTGACCGATTCCAACTGGAGATGGCAGACCACAAAAGGATCGTTGTGGCTTGCCCTACTGGCTCCGGTAAAACCGTTATCGCCCTGCACGGGATACTTCCCCTCCTTCCTGGCCCTGTTCTCTGGATCACCCACCGGAGGGAGCTGGCAAGGCAGATTGCTGGCTACGGAATGGATATTGATGCCGTGATGATCCAAGCCGGAATCCCCAAAAAGCACTATTCTTCCGTCATCATTGATGAAGCCCACCACGCCTGCGCGGGGCAATACGAGTGGATATTCGAGAAGTATTCCGACTCTTACGTTGTCGCGCTCACTGCGACCCCTTACCGGATGGACGGAAAGGGACTTGGAGAGTGTGGCTTTTCCAGCATCATTACTGGGCCGGATATTTTCTTGCTCACTCAGTCGGGGAATCTATGCGAATCAGTTACATTGGTGCCAAATTCTGAGGAGATCGGGGCATGGAATCCAAAAGAAGCAGCTAAGATCATCAGCAAAACCGCGTTCAGCAAAGCGCTGGTTTACGGAAGGTCCGTAAGTGACTGCGAGAGTATGGCAGAGCACTTGAGGGATGCAGGGATCACGGCGGAAAGCATTGATGGATCAATGGGTTTTGTGGAGAGGGATCAGATTAGCGCAAGATTCACTTCCGGAGTGACCAGGGTTCTGTGCAATCACACTATCTTCACAGAAGGCAACGACATTCCCGGAGTTGATTGCGTCGTCCTGAATCGATTCACGCACAGCCGATCCCTCTGGAAGCAGATGGTGGGCAGAGGTCTTAGAGCCGCTCCCGGCAAAAGCATCTGCACCATCCTCGACCTCGCCGGGAATGGATGCCGCCACCGCTCCATCTACGACCAAGAGGTGTTTGACCTCAATGGGCGAGTCCTGAATACAATTTCCCGCGAGTGCCCAAAGGTATCTGCGGAAAACGAAGACTACGAATACAACCAACCACAAGAACTCAAAGTATGGAAACCAACACCCAAGCCAATAGTAATCTTAGAGAGCTTACTAAGACTGAAATCCAAATCGCCTATGCGCAGATTATTGACCGCATGACGAGGGCGGTTCATGCAGCCAACGACATCTGGGAATTAGTAGAAAAGCAGGGCGGATATGACGACGGAGACTTTTATCAAGTCCGGGAAAAATACGATATTCCGCAGGGGGTGTATATTTTTTCCGATGAGTCAATGGACTTGGGAGCCATTAAGGACAAATCTATTAAGGACATGGTAAAGCATTGGGTTTCAGGCACGCTTGATGAAAACGAATGCAGTGAAGCATTTTTTTACATGGAGGCGATTGAGGAGATTGATTGGGGGTGGGTATTTATGGAGCGGCCAATAAATTACTACGGGATAGATAAACTTGGCGATTATTGGAGCCAAGATGAGGCTTATTTGGAATTTGCCAAGATTGGCACAAGGAAAAGCAAGCCGCACAATAAGGCAAAATTCAAAGCCTACCCCATATAGAATAACACCAACATGAACAACCCAACCCAACCAACCGCCCTCGACGACCAAGTCGGTGGCAGACATTACAAGTCCCTCGCCATCCAGCCTGCGGAATATTGCCAAAGGAACCGGCTACCCTACTGCGAATCCAGTGTGATCCGCTATGTGACCCGGCACCGGGAGAAGAATGGCCGGGAAGATATTGAGAAGGCGATCCACTGCCTGCGCTTGTTGCTGGAGATTGAGTATCCGCCATGCAAGTGACCACCATCACCGCCAACGCCGAAAAAACGATCCGGGCCGCGCACGCCGCCGGGATGAGTGACGCGGGCCTGCTCCGGTTGATTGCCCAGATTATTGTGAGGCTGGAGGGGCGGACTACGTGCACGCGGTGGGAGATGGTGGAGATGGTGCGGCGGATGTTGGATCATTGATCGGAAAAGAAATCGTAAAAAGTGCGATGATAAGTGTTGACTGTGTCGTAAAAGGTGCGATACTGCAAACACCAGAGGGGATCATCCCGAAGGTCACCAACCAAACACAATGAACGCCATTCAACACTTCACACGTTTCATCCCGGTTTTAACCCTGCCGAACGGGAACCGGCACATTTCAATTATCTGGTATCCCACCTTGGAGCAGGCATTGGCCCATAAGCCAGGAAAGCTGGACGTAAAAAGAGCGCAGACCACGCCGCAAGATTGGGAGAAAAACTACGGCACCCGCATTATCTTAGGGTAGGGCGCAACCCGCCGGGGTTCAATCCCCCGGCAATCAACCGCCAACCAATCCGCCACTATGCAAAACCACGAAATCACCAACCGCTTCTTCAGCCTGATCGACCACAAAACCAAATCCGATATTCTGTCGGCCATCGCGGCCCACTACATGATCGGCAAAAGGCAGGCCGAGGAGGAGGTGTCCGAGGAGGGCGCGGAGAGCCTGCTGGACTATCTCACCGGATCAATCCGCACGGCGACCAGCCTGCTGATGCAGCGCCACAAGCTGGCCTAAACAATCGGCTGGGGTTCGATCCCCTAGAAACTTTACTTAAAATAATATGAACCACGATACCGAAAAAAAGATCAAAGACATAATTCAGGCTGAAGTATCAGCTGGACTTCTAAGTGAGCTTAAATTAGCCAAGCCTTGGATTGGGAATCGGAATTACCACAACCAAGATTTCGTCGAGCTTTTTGCCGCTGTCAGCTTTGCTTCCTGCTACGAAGAATATCCAGCCGCCGGGCATATGCCCTTTGTGGAGTGGATCATGGATCAATATGCAGGATTTACCCACGCTGAAACAGGGGATGCGTTGATTGACGCAATGGAGGAAGCTCTAGAATTACTCAAACAAAAACGCATGGAAGAGGAGCAGGATCAAGCCGATACCGAATGAGATAGGCCAATCCAGACACCCGCACCATCATGACATTTTCTGAACATCTCATCGCCCAGCGGCAACTGCTGAACCTTACCCAAGCCAAGGCCGCGGAACTGCTGGGGATCAGCAAGTCGGCGCTGGAGAAGTGGGAGGCTGGCACAAAGGTGCCCAAGATGCTGACGCAGGAGGGGGCGATTGCCCGGTTTGAGAAGGCGCACCGGGTGGGGCTGCATTAGGCTACCCAGACGGTGGGGGCGGCGACTACCTCCTCCTGGGACATGGCCCGGCCTAGAGCCATCACGGCGGCGACGATGCCGTCGATCTTTTCGCGGCTGCGCTTTTTGTTGGGCTTGATGGCGCCGCTGGGGTCCATCTCGCAGGTTACGTTGCCGGCCTCCCAGGCGAGGAGGGGGCTGCCATCGTGGAGGAGGTGGCCGCCTTTGACGAGGCGCTCAAATTCTGAGGTGGGGGCACCCATGGATTTGTAGCCTTGACCGAACTCAAAGACTTGCATCCCGTCTTCTTGGAGGTGCTGGACGGTTTCAAGAGATCCCCATCTATCGAAGGCCACATCCGTGACCTCGTATCCGGCGCAGATGTTTTGGATGCCGTGACGCAGGGCCACGAAGTCCGTTGTGTTGCCGGCGGTGGCGTTGATCCAGCCGGCCTTTTTCCATGCCTCATAGGGCACGCGGTGCTCTCTGGTGCGGGTGGCGATGTCATCACCGGGGCACCAGTGCCAGACGAGCAGGGCGTGCTTCCTGACGCCGATGGCGCGGAAGACCTCATCAGGGCGGAAGACGAGGGCGAAGGCGGAGAGGTCGCTGACCTTGGCGAGATCGAGGGCGCCGTGGCATTTCCGGCCTTTGAGCTTTTCGGCCAGGCCTTCGCAGCCGCCCTTTTTCCAGTCGTCGGGATCGATCCACCGCTCTGCGACATTGGCCCAGATGTTGAGCTGCTTTGTCAGGAAGTCAGGGAGGGCGGATGGGGTGGCGCGGACTTTGGAAACCTCTGTCTCGAAATAGTGCTTGGGCTTGATGGTCAGGTAGCCGGGGTTTGCTTTTTGCCAGACTGCCGGATCGTCCCAGTGGTCGATGTCTTCCGGGTCGGCCATGGCGACGTAGGCGAAGAAGGCTTCATCGTGCAGCGTTCCGGTCAGCACATCTTCGGCACGCTTGTGCGTTTCGTAGGCGAAGGAGTGGGTGTTGTTGCCGGCGGTCGAGATGTCGAGCATAAGGGGCTGGCGGCGGGCACCCATGCCGGACTGGAGGACATCCCACAGATCGCGGGAGGCCCATGCATGGGTTTCATCACAGATGGCAGCGTGAGGATTGAGGCCGTCGAGCTTGTCGGAGTCTGCGGCTAGTGGTTCAAAGCGGGAATTGGTGGAGGGGAACTCCAGCACGCTGACCTTTTCAACGAACCGGGCGCGGACTTTGGGGTGGGCCTTGCGGAGCATGGTGCAGGAATCCCGGAAGACTAGCCGGGCCTGATCCCGCTTGGTGGCGGCGGCGAAGATTTGGGCACCCGGTTCATCATCGAGGGCCAGCAGATAAAGGGCGATGGCAGCGGCGAAACAGGTTTTGCCGTTCTTCCGGGGCACACGCATGACGGCGGTCTTGAATCGACGCATCCCGCTATCAGCATACACCCAGGAGAAAATGGAATAGGCGACGAACTGCTGGAAGGGGGCGAGGCTGAGGGGCTGGCCTGCCCATTCTCCGGTATATTGGCGGAGGAGCAGGCAGAATGCATCGAGGTTTGCGCCACGGTCTGGCTGCCAGACGTATGGGAAAGCCGCGGTGCCCTGCCGATCCAGATCATTCAAATGCCGCTGACACGCGAGCTTAACCAGCTTTCCTGCCGGAGTCTCGCCGGACAGGACGGATCGCGCATAGGCGGTGGCGGGGTCTTCTGCCGGGGCGGTGTGGCGCTTGGCTGGCATGGGTCATTGTCTTTCCTCTTGGCTAAATTTGGCGTGACATTTGATGCAGAGGGCCATCAGGTTGGAGTGCACGAAGGCGAGGTGAGGGGCGGTCTGGAGGCTTTGCTTGTGGTGGACTTCCTGCGCCGGGGGCGGGAACTCGCCATGCCAGCCGTGGGGGTTTTCGCAGATGGGATTCCGGGAGATGTAGGTCAGCCTGACTCTTTTCCAGAAATTGGAGTTTCGGAGATCAGAGGCGATCCGAAGGCCAGAAGTCATCCGCCGGGTTTGCCTGTCATAAACCTGCCGGGCGTGCGATGGCGCGGTGAACTTGGGTAGGCTGTGCTGGGGCGGCTTGGTGGGCATTCAGTTACCCCGCTGGGCTTTGAGGAGTTCGGCGAAGGGGTCTTCCTCTTTCACATTCCCGCCGAACTTGGCGCGGGCGGATGGGGTGAGGCCGAGGCTGGACAGGTAGCTGAAGCAGTCCTTTCCTGACTTTAGCATGGTATTCATGAGGGGGTGGGCTTTTACGTTGCCTTGGTTATCGCAGATGGTGCGGCCATCCAGCTGGATGGAGTCGCGGCACTCCTTGTATAGCTGGAAGGATTCGGCGGCGTGGATGAGGAAGATGCGGTCAGCGGCATCGATGAATCCCATTAGGAGCAGGCATTCCACGGCGTCGTCCCAGAACTTGAGGCCGTGGGCTTCCAGATGGTCAGGCGGGCGGGGGTCGAACTCTCCGGCCTTGGGGGCATCTTTGCTGGGCAGGGGCTTGGGGCCTGCGCCACCCTGGCTGACGCGGCGGGTGCGGCCGAGGCTATCGTGGGACTTGGTGGTCTGCATGATGGGAGATGGTGGAGGCTAGTAAGAGGATGACGGCGGCGCAGATGGCCGGCGGGATGGCAGCTATTGCGAGGGCGGCGGCGATGAGCTGGAGGCCGAGGTTGATCAGGGCGTTTAGGAGTCTCATTAGGTTACGCCTTTCTCCAAGACAGAGGACTTTTCTACCTGCCACCATCCGCGATTATGCACGCGGCGTCCACGAAGAATTCCAGCGTGGCAATATTTGGAAACACTAGCCGAGCTAATGCCCAGCATACGGCCTGCCTCTGAGGTGCTGATAAACTCACCCATGCGTCGAAGGTGGGGGCGGCACCGCTCTTTGCAATCCGCCATGTTTTCAGCGTGAGTGCCGGGAGTTAAATGATCTGGATTGCAGCAGAGGGGCGTGTCGCACTTGTGGCGGATCAGTTTCCCAGGCTCATGGAATCCATGCTTGATCCAGTAGGCGATCCGGTGAGAACCCCAAATCTCTTTGCCGATACGGAACCAGCCGTAGCCATCTCCATTCCTGTTGGATGTCCAGAGCAGGCACCCGGTAGCCGTTGGCTCCTTACTGACACGCTCAAGGAAGAGGAGTTTGTCGATGGTAGTGATGGTCGGGAACGGTCTGACGTTACGCATGGTGGTTGGAAGATAAGGTGCAACTGGCATTCAATCAAACAGATATTTCTGAATAGGCAGAAATTTCTGATTTAGTTGAAGTTGCAGTCATCAGGGAATTGCAGGGGCTTCCTTTTGCATGGATATCTCCGCCATGCTCCGAGCAATCGCCGCCCTATCCGCCTTCCTGGCGCTGGCGTGTGCCGCTTGCACGGTGCGGCCTCTGATCCGCTCCGGGGAGTCTGTGGTTTCCTTGGGCGGATCGATCTTTACGAAGTCTACTGGGGAGACTGCCAGTTATTCCGGGCCGCTGGGGACGCTGAGTTATTCTGACACTGGCAAGGATGAGACGGTGATCCCTGGGAAGATTGCGAATTACTACGGGGTGAAGGCGGTGACGGAGGCGGCTACTTCGATGTTCCGCACCAGCGAGAGCACGACGCGCATCCTGGCTAAAGAGGAAACCTCGCGGGCCGCTACCACATCGGCGGCTGATGTCGAAAAGCTGAAGATTCTAAACCCTGTTGAGGAAGTCCCTATCCAGCCATGAATGAAACCAACTCCTCAAAATCCATCTTCAAATCCAAAACCGCTTTCGCTGGGGTCTTGGTTACCTTGGCCGGTGCGGTTGGCTCCTTCGCCCCCGGCCTTGCCCCGTGGATCGCGGCTCATGCGGACCTTGTGCTCATGGCTGCAGGGATTCTGCAGGTCGGCCTGCGGATGGTTACTAAGGGCAGCGTTAATCTTTTCGGTGATCCTGACTAGCTGCGCCCAGCATCGGGAAGCAGCGCAAATCCTCAAAGCCTATCCAATCCAAACCCCGGCCAAGCCGATCCAACCTGAACCGCTCCAATACACTCCGCTGATCCCCCGCACCGAGTCCGAACTGGAACGCCAAGCCGCTGACGAACAAGCGGCGATGCAAACCCTGAAGCGCCTGCGCTTTGCCCCATGAAAGTTTTCCTCCTGAAATACATCGCCACCTGGTTGGCTAACAACAACAAGCTGGCCATCGCGGCGATTGTTGAGGCGATCAGTGTTGCTGATGCCCGGTTTGGTAAGGGGTCTGAGAAGCTGGAGTTCGTGAGGGCAAAGGCGGTCTCCTATCTGCAAGGGCAGGCTGGCTGGATCATCGACACCATCATTCACCTTTTGCTGGCTTGGGTCCGCAAATCATGAGCACTCTCCCTGTCCGCCAGAAGCTGATCGAGATCGCCCGCCGCGAGGTGGGGGTGCGTGAAGTGGGGCGGAATACTGGCAAGCGAGTCAGGGAGTATCAGTCTGCGACCAATCTTGAGGGCACTGGCTGGCCATGGTGCGCGGCTTTTGTCTGCTGGTGCATCCGGGAATGGGGTCAGGACAAGGAGGTGCTGGCGGCGCTGAAGCTGACGCCGGCCGGATTTGAGAAGTGGAGGCCGAAGACTGCGGCGGCGTTTGGATTGGAGGACTGGGCGAAAAAGCGCGGACTGCAGGTGATGTTCGCTGACGACATTCCGTCACTGCGGACAGGGGACATTGTAACTTTTGACCAGAGCCATACGGGCTTGGTGGCTGATGATGCCAGAGGGGTTATCAAAACCATCGAAGGAAACACCGGGGCCAGTGGTGGCCGTGAGGGGGACGGGGTGTGGGACAAGTCCCGTAA